>SNQJ01S0178984.1:0-19597 GCA_010110895.2 Picea sitchensis | reverse complement strand
ATTTATTTATTTGTTGTTTAATAAATGTTGATTAATTAATTAATTGATTACTTAACACATTCAATGATTTGGGTAAAGAATTAAATGGCTTAAAAACTTTAATTTATTTTATTATAAGACTTTACGTATGTGGGGGTGGGAATGAAGCATTAAGTGGAGGGATAAGGTAATAAAGGGAAGGATATGGTAATAAATGGAGGGATAAGGTGGGTGGCATTAATGGAGGGTAGGGAGTTGGTGAATGGGGGGAGATATGACTAGGCAGAGGCTTGCAAGAAGGGCATTATGAAAAATTGGGAGGAGAGGACTGTATTTCTGTTGTTGGATATTTTTTAGTTTGGGAGTTTGGCTTTTGGAGATTGGGTGAACTGTTGCAGGGGCACCAAGTTGGTGGGAGTTTTGGGCTCGGGGGCGAGGAATCCTCACGGAATCCTGGAGCTAGGGAGATAGAAAGGCTTCTCCTAGCTCGCTGGGTGGTTAGTCGGTTTTGGGCAGGGTTTGGTTAGAGCATCAGGCTGGGCAAAGATGTAGAGAGGACAACCGGATATTGGGATAATAACATCAGGCAGAGGTATTTTTATTTCTGAATTTTTTGAGTTATGTGATGATTATGTAATTTATTTTCATGATGTGGATAAATTTAATTTCTGTGGAATTTTAAATGCTTATATGATGATTAATGAATTATTTATGCATTGAAAGAAATTCTATGTTTAATTGTACGAATTTTGTTTTAGGCTTAATTAATTGAGGTCACTACAGGAGACATAACAGAAGGTTGAAGGTCAACCAGTTCACCCCACACTTCACTGGCAGTAAGGGTGAAGTTTAAATCACCACCAATAATAATATTATCTTCACCTAATAATCCATAGTCAAAGAGTTGTTGCCATAATGGCTCCCTGTCTTTATACGGTGCATTGCAATTCAACAGTTTGACAAGTTCATTACAATGCTTAAATCTTCCTTCCACAAATATACCTGCAACTGTGCCAAAGGCGCAAAACTCAACAAAGGTTGGATTCCAACCAGTAAGGAGTCCCCTAGAGCATCCAATAGAATCTAAGGCAATGACATGCCAATGAGGCAGACCTTGAAAAAAGAGGTTTTTAGCTTTGTCTCCCTCAATCAGTGTTTCTTGTAGGAGAACGATATTAGGTTTGATTTGTTGTAGTAATCTCTTAAAGGAAGCAAGTTTTGTGGGGCTCCCAAACCCACATAGATTGAGAGACAAAATAATCATTAGGGTAACCCTAGAGGTGGCTGAAATGCTCTAAGGGCCACATGGAGGGACATGAGGGTTCTCGTGTATTGGTGGAGGGAAGAGGGGTGGGAGGATTTGGACTTGTTAATCCCGACAGTCCGCCTTAGATAGAGCCAGGAGGTTTTTTGGGTGGTCTGCTTTGGGGTTTTATAATAGTTACATTGGATCGGTCAAGGTGAAGGGGAGAAAAAGCAGTGGACACAGGGAGAGGATAGAGGGAGAGGGACGCTAGAGAGTAAGTCGCAGGAGGCTTGGGGAATAAATTGGGGGAGGGTTCAGTAGGATGAGAAGTAGGAGGGGAAATGGTTAGGGAGCGGGAAACATAGATCGACGTGGTAATGGGGGAGGATGGGAGGTTTGGATCGCTATAGGGGTGGGGTTAGGGAAAAAAGCGTTCCAAACAAGGGAGGGGGTGCTGAGAGTTATTCTCCTGCGTGAAAGTCAATGGAGGAGCCGGTGGACAGGAAGATGAGTCAGAAGTAATAGGGGTATTACTCTGGAGGATAGGGCCAAGTAAATTATCATTGAGTTTGTTAAGTAAAAGTTTCCAGATATCATCGAAGATTTCTAACACCCATGACTGATTTATTTTTAAAAAATTATCTTCTTCAACAGATAATTTTAGAAATAAATCTAGGAAAAAGGCTTTCATCTTACTGAGGAAGATGTCGCTATACATAATCTAGGGAATACTATTACCATAACGTTTCGAGGCGGTCCTGGGGAACATTAGTTTAGCCTTAAAACCTGAGTTCTTCAAGAAAACAATCTGCTGAGTACACACACTCCTTAGGTGACCGGTTTGCCAACAGAGATGGCACCGAAATGGCTCTCACCAAAAATCAACAACGTGTCTGAAAGAGTGGTCCCCTATGTTGACGTCAATGGCCTTCAAAAGACTGCTATCAAGCTCTATTTCAACCAAAAACCATGCTATCCATTTATTAACCCAGCTAAGAGAGCACAGATCAAAATAAATAAATCTTCCGATAGTATTGGTGACCGCTTCGAAAACGGGTAGGGCCCAAAGTTTGAGTGGAAAATCTAGCAGGAGCATCCACATAAATCTTTTGCTAAAGGATTCAGTATAGGGACTGAAGCCAGGAGTCCACCTCTTAAGCATGAAGACACCCCTATCTATGATCCACAATGGTTTTAAAACCGACAAAATATCATCTTCTGACAGGAAGTGAAAAATGTACCAGTGGTTGGACAAGAGGCTAATTCTCGAATAGTAACCAAGCAATGGTTTCCAAGACTCTTGAAGCCAGAGGGATAATAATGTTTTGTCCTTCTTTGTGTAGAAAAACTTACAAATGAGAACCCGCTTAGATAGGTTGGCCACACAGTCTAGGGTGATGTCTTTACCAAGAGTGGAGCTGGCTGGGGATGTTCTAACCTTCCAGGAGTTGAGTTTGTGGTTTGAACGAGCTCGGGCTCCAGTGGATCTGTTATGGCTAGAACCATCAAGGGTAGACAGAGAACAATATGGTCGATCGACGGAGACTGGTTTAATGGAGGGAGCAGTAAAAATAATCATGGAAACAGGGAAAGAGGACGACAAAGAGCAGGAGGAAGAGGGATGAGTCCCCCAAGGGAGTAAAGAGGGTTTAAGGTGATCCTGACAGTTAGGTACAAGTACAAAGAAAATAGGCACTTCATCACGAGGGGAGATCGGATCAGAGGGAGGAGGGCTAGCCAACTATGAGGGGGACTACAAAGGGGAGTGGGAAGGGGGTGGGCTAGTCAGGGGATGACGAATACATTCGTACAATAGTTTATAGGTGTCGTCAGATAGGAATAGGTTGTCATTAGCCCAAAGTGTGTCATCATCAGCCCATGATAGATCCACAAAGGTATCCATAGGAGTAGTAGGAAATGACATAGTGGAAAACCATGTCTACAGTAAGCCAAGAAGCATCCACTTGTACCAGAAAAGGGAAAATAGGGTTTAATCCACATCCACATCTGCTGGAAGCCATGTGGGATCATGGTAAGGGGACATCTGCAAAGCACCTGGTCTCATCGTCTCATCCCACCACTAAGATCCACGTATGCATTGCAGAAAATGATGGACAATAGCTAGGAGGGAAGCACGGCTACACTGTCATTGAGTGACAGTGATCCCACACTACGGGAACCCTAGGCATGAGCCAAAAATCTGATTGCGAAAAGGATACTATGATAAACAACAAATGATGTTTTTTCTTTTAGCATAAATATTATACATCTCTTGTCATTGTTATTTTGATTTTATCCTCCATTTTTATATGACCACGCTATTCCCTCATTTAATTAAAAGTGCATGCATGCTTAATATATCATATCTCTCCTCTCTACGTCATCTTCCACTTATCCCATACTCCATGCTAACTCCATCCATGCATGCAATCATCTACATCATATTCCAAACACACCCTTATGTGAGACTCCACTCAATTCCACGCATGCATCCATTGCCTTCTCGTCCACACCATGCTAAGTCCCATCCATCACTCATCCTTTCATACACTAAAACTCAAGCATTCACTCACTCTTCCATTGCATTAACTTTATCGCTTTTCCACGTAATTCCCTTCATCTTTACTCCCATGTGCTAAGGTTTCTCCATATTTCACAAGTCAACTCACTCTCACATAACTCATGTAACTCGTGCGATTGCCTAAATTGGCTTACCTCACGCACCTTCATATTTTTGGAAATCAGCACTTCTCAAAGCCATAAATTGGATGCTTTTGATTGGTTCTTGGTTAGTTCTTGCAGTGGCAGCATAGTGTCTCTCTCATTATCTTCTCTCTTTCTGTAGTCTAGTGGATCCTCTTTGAGCAAAGTAGTCATTGTATCGGTTGTAGGCTTGTCAAGTGTGGTGCAATCATATCTCTTGGAAGCTTTATCAATAAAGAAGTGTGTGTTTTTCATTCAAACCTCTTTTCTTAGCAATATTATGGTAACTTTGTAATCTGATATGTCATTTTTTGAACTGTTTATCCTGGTTAATTTCGATCATTTTGAATAATTTTCATCTTCTTTCTATTCTATCTTCATTGTGCTAACCCTGCAGGTTCCCTCCAAGCGTATAATATCGATTTTCTCACTATTTTGGACCACTTTCACACACTGTCCAAGACAAACAAATTGTTGATTTTTTAGTTTTAACGCAGAAAATCAGACCTTAGATCAACCAACTAGGTGCTTCATTGTGCCTAGGGACTTGTTGGCACAGGGGCAGACCCAGGGTTCAATGCTTCATCAACACACCAACAAAACCCTAACTACCGACCCTTTCGGCAACACCTATGAAGCAGGCAAAGTCTCACCCGAGGTAGAGCAAGGGGGGGTTACAAGACTCAGGTGTCTGTAACCAATCTGGGACACAGATCTATGTTTACAACACTTTGCAAAGTACTTTAATAACACTTAGAATATGATATGCATCAGTTCATTAGCTTCATTAACATCACAAAACAAACCCTAATATAGATCAGCGCAATAACCATAAAGAGTAAGCACTTTAAACACTTAGCACACAACACAGAGTTAGATCTAACATTCATTCATCCTCAATACATGTGAAGCACTAAGAATCTATAGATCTATCTATTGGCCCTTGGTTATGGAAAGAAGTGAAGAACAAGGAAGAAAAGGTAACAAGTGAACTTTGCGAGAGACACAACGACTGTCACTGGGTCGAAGTGAGCAAAAGAGCAGAGAAGACAGAGTGAAGTATGGAAAAGAAAGCCATTGGATGAGAAGATCAAGGTTGACAAATCAGCAAGGAAGATGGATCGAGGACAACTTAGCAAGCACATAAATCCACCGTTGGATGCCTTGGAACACCACATGAGAAGGAAGGAAGGACAGGTTGGCGAAGCCTAGAAAAAGAGGATGAAGTTGACCTAGGGTTTTAGACACCTAGGGTTTTGGTATTTAAGGTTTTGGCACCTAGGTTTCGGCCTAAGGCTGTCGATAAGGTATTGTAATGTATAAATAAAGGTCAAGAGGACCTGGGTCAGGTTGGTATGATATTGTTGTTGATCTAGCTCTATTGTTGTGGTGAGAGATTATTATACTATGAGAGAGAAGTGCTGAGTGAGAGAGCCTTCTGGTATTGTAATATCTTCAGCTGTGTACAAAGGTCAAGTCCTACAGCTAGGTGCACAGGAAGGGAGGAGAAAGAGAGAGAAGAAAGAATATCTACTAGCTGAGAGTGCAGACAAGAACTGTATGCTTTACCTTAATAAATCATAAGCACAGTTCTGTGGACATAGCCCTAGAGAGAGGGTGAACCACGTATATCTTGTGTTGAGTGTGTGATTGATGCTTTGATCTATGTCATTGTTATATTGTTATTTTCATTACTGTGTTAGATCATATCTATAGCTGGTAAGGATAGATCTAGCCTGATAAGTGATAGATGCATGTTGTGCTGTTATTGTACTAGATCCACTTGATATTCCCCTATTTGTAGACACTCTATCCTGCAACCCCCTCATAGTTTCTTCGGGTGAGACTGCATCTGCTTCATAGGTGTTGACGAAAGGGACAGTAGCTAGGGCTTGTTGGTGCTCTCTTGGAGTGAACCTCAAGTCTGCCCCCTGTGCCAACAAATGGTTCTGTTGCTGGGACATGAATCTTCGTGAGGGAATGTCAAGGTGGTTCCCATTGAAGACAGAGATTCAAAAGTGGCTAGAATATCAAGAGAGGAACTTCGCTGAAGCCCAGAACAAGAACCCTAAGTTGAGTACTGAATATTGGCTACAAAGGTACATCTTCACCGACATTCATGAGATATTGTTTGAAGGAATGCACCGGGAGTTGTTTGAGTGGTTGGCTAGGTTAGATGATACACAGTTCGAGATCAGATCTAGACCTCCTGTGGTTTGGACGTTGGCGCTGATTCAGAAGGTCAAAAGATTTGATAACGCCATATCTAGAGCAGTAGATCACTGGTTTGATAGTACCATTGGAGGGTATATCATCGAATTTTCTTTTGACAGAGTAGAATTGTATAGCCAAGCCGAGAGATATTTTTTCAAGGGACCCCAAGGGAAATTTTTTCATTTTTTGAAGTTAAGAATCAAGATGCTCTTGCATGAAAACCACATCTTGAAGATATAGTAGACTGGATGGATCTGAAAAGGCTAATGTTCAATAATTCAGACAGCGACAATGACACAGAAGCTAGACATACACACAGTGGAAGAGTATTCAGAGGGGTTCACCTTGAGAGCCTGTTTAAAAAAAAATACGGGGAAGAGGGTTTCTACAGTGGAGAAGAGGCAGATATGATAGACGAAGAACATTCAAAACCCACTGAGGTAGAGGAAGAAGCAGTTGAAAAACTTCACCGAAATGAGCCAGAAACCTCAAGAATTGCGCAGGATACTGAAGTAAGTAATATCAATCCTCCTATTGTTTCAGAAATGCAAGTCATCAGAATATTCTGAATCACTAGAGTCCGCAGAGTACTATTACTAGCAGTTCAACATCTACTCAGATAGGAAAACTAGGAAACTTCATGGAAGATGAGATGAGACTCCCTATCTTTAGAGGAGATGGATCTAAAGATCCTGATCAACATTGGTTCCTGTGTGAGGCCATATGGAACATTAAAAATATTACTGATGAAGCTATTAAAAGAAACCAGTTTAGCACTACATTGAGGGATCGCCTGTTGAGATGGTACATGAAGCTTGTCCAAGGACTTGCACAGCCTAAGCCACTGAATGAGATCAAGAACGCACTGATTGCAGAATTTAAGAAACCTAAGTCAGATTCACAATGTATTGCAGAGATGAAAGAGATCAAGCAGAAGGTAGCCAAACCTGTTTGGGAGTTTGACCAGAGATTCAAGACCCTAACAGGCCGAATGACTTTTAAAATCCCAGATGAGAAGAGCAAAGAATGGTTCATCGCTGCTCTTTTACCACATATCAGAGTTCCCCTAATGCAGTGGAAGATTTCTTTGCAGGCAGAAGCATTGGAGATCGCCATGAAGCTTGAATCAACCCCTATGGGAGAATCCAGCTCAGGTATGAGCCAGATCATGAGTCAATTAACTAGTTTGTCTTTGTAGGTTGAGTACATGAAAAAGGACAAGGGAAAAGACAAAAGGGAAGACATTTGGTGTATAAGATGCAAATCAGAAGGCCATGACAAGGAATACCGTCTCCTGTTTCATGAATATCTAGCCTCGGGAGCTCCAAGCCCTTTGAAACAAGTCACATTACCCTGTACGAAGTATGCAAAAATTGGCATCGCCTTGGTGAGTGTTATTACATGTAGGAGTATGTTTAGACACCCACGAACTTGTATTGTAAATTCTGTAAATCAGTAGGGCACGATGATAGATATTGCAGAGCTTATGATGTCATGCATGAAAGATCAAGAGACATATACAAGATCCAAGGTGAAGTACATCAAGAAGGAAACAATGCGTAGTATAACTCCCCGGGAAGAGGAAACTTCAATCCTCGTGGTGGATTCAGAGGACGAGGAGGAGGAGGAGGTATGGGCCAAGGCCAAGGACAAATAATATGCTATAACTGCATGCAACCAGGACATCTATCAAGGGACTATTAGAATCCTTGTACCACTTGCAGTTATTGCAATTCCTTCAAGCATGTCATTGAGGACTGCCCTGTGATCCTAGCGAAGCTTCAGGAAAGATGAAGAACTCAGTAGAACCCACAAGTGAAACTAATATATGATGAACATCATGGAGCAGACCCTAGAGTTGTTGTTATTACTCAAGGAGGAATTGCTACAGGATAGGATAGAATGAACCAATGAAAAAGCATAGAAGACTCAGGTATCAGGAAAACTGTGGAGAAGACTCAAGCTTCTGATGCGAAGAGAGAAAGACAAATATTTGAAGAAGCAAGGCAAGAGTTAAAAGCAGATCAAGGTTCTTCCTAAAAAACACAACCAGAAATAAGAGAATATGGAATGCCTCACGCATTTGATCAGTCTGACTCACCCAGAAATAGAAAAGAGGTAAGTAAACTTGTCAGTTTCTTATATATGTTTATAGAATTGCTTAAAGATGGGAAAGCTATACAAGAGTTGCAAAATCTGGTTAGATAGTATGAGTTAGGGAAGATAGAACCCTTACTAAATAGGGCATACACCAAATTGGTAAGAAGAGAAGGACAAATAAATAATTACACTTGAATGCTCAGATAGGAGAATATGATATAGACTATATGGTCCTCGACTTAGGGTTGGAGGTCAATGTCATGACGAAACAGACTTGGGCACTAATGGGGAAACCAAAGTTGATCTATTCCCCTATAAGGCTTAGAATGGATAATCAAAAAGATGTCAACCCATTTGGACGATTGGAGCATGTCCGTATGGACATCGACGGAGTTAGAACCTTTGCAGATTTTGAGGTAATTGAAATTGTTGATGACAGCTGCCCTTACCCTGAATTGCTAGGAATCGATTGGGCCTTCAACAATTCCACTATTGTTGATTTGAATAAAAGACATATGAAATTTGAAAGAGATGGCCTTAGGGTCATTGCACCCTTAGATACAGATGAGGGTCAATGATACATAGAGCCCATCAGGGAAGAAGACCATGCCTACAAACTAGAAAATATCTACAAACTAATAGCTAGAAAACAAGTTTACATCAACCCTATAGCCGATGGGAATCTGATCTGGTGAAGTGACAATGCGTGTTCATCATATTCAGAAGAAGAGTTGGAGAACTGGCAGAACCAGATGTATGAAGTATCTACTAGAAGATGTGCTAGATTAACCAGAGAAGTTCGCTGGATTGGCACAACAATGAGTAACTTACCCACATTTGATGGGTTGAACCCTTTAGAAACCTTCCTATCAGATTTTGAAACAAATGTACCAACACAATAGAGGCTATTGGAAATGGATGAGGCCCTGAAAGCTACACCAGAAGATGGTGGGGGACACATAAAAGAAATACCACAGACTGGACACAATGTTGAACCTTGATGACAACACGGTTCTCAACACAAGAAGTAAGTTGTGAAGTAAGGTATACTGGTTGAAGTTTCCCAAAGGACCATGTGTGAAGCTACGAAGAGGCCTAGTATGACATTCCTCGAGAAAAATGGGTGCACAGATTCATTAACACATTGGATACAACCCCCATCAACTGGTACGTTCAAGTGGAGCTGCGCCTCATCACTGCAGATTGGGAAGGTATGACTCAGAATTTTGTAACTACATTTTTATTTGAGAGTCAATATCCATCAGTCGATCAAGAATTACATATTGTGATAAAGAAAGTATTTGAAGGGGCTTCTAGTCTCCCTATAACACAAGAAGAGGATGATTGGACTGCACCTCTCTAGAAATTGCAAAGCTGTTATAATATCAACGTTGATGATGAAGATGATCCAAGGAATGTGAACATCCTTGAAACATAAGGCCAAAGAGATGTGGAAGGACCAAGAGTTGAGCTACCATTTATTGGTTAGCCCATCAATATCGAAAAGGTAAATATTGGAACAGAGGAGACACCAATGCTTGCCAATGTCGAAGATTATTGGGATGATGCTACCATTGACAAGATTACAGAGTTGTTGCACAAATATCAGGACTTGTTTCTGACCAAGTTCACTGATATGAAGGGTATCAAAGGACCTATGGGAGAGATGAGAATACCTTTGAAACCAGATGTGAAGCCAGTCAAGCAAAGACCCTACAGATTGAACCCGAAATACAAGGAAAAAGTGAAGATTGAGCTCGATAGAATGCTGGAAGCAGGGATTATTGAACCTGTCGAAGAGTCGGAGTGGATCAGCCCTATGGTGGTACAAGACAAGAAGACAGGAGAAATCAGGATATGTGTGGACCTCAGGTAGTTGAATGATGCCTATCTGCATGACCCTTTCCCTACACCATTCATTGATGAAGTATTAGACAAGGTGGGAGGCTAGGAGGTATATTCTTTTACAGGTGACTTTTCAGGATACCATCAGATCCGGATTGCCAAGGAGGACCGCAAAAAGACCAAATTTTCCACAGAATGGGGATCCTACCAATATACAGTAATGCCATTCGGACTGAAGAACGCCCCAACCATATTTTCCAGGGTGGTGGTCGAAGCATTCAAAGAATTTTTGCATAAATTTTTAGAAGCATATTTTGATGACTGAATTGTGTTTAGTTTGTTGAAAAATCATATTGAATGTCTAAGGCTAATGTTGGATAAATGCAGGCAATGTCAAATTGCTTTAAATATGAAGAAGTGCATCTTCTTCTCACCATTTGGAGTACTATTAGGCCATATTGTATGCAAGCAGGGACTGCTAGTTGATCCATCAAAAAATGCAATTATAGTTGATTTTCCACCACCTACTTCAGTCAAACAACTGCGCATTGCGCTAGGACATACTGGCTATTACAGGAAACTTATTAAATGCTATGCCCAAATCACAGCACCGATGGAGAAGATTTTGAAGAAGGACTGTCAGTTTGGCTGGATAGATGAATGCTAGTAGAACTTCGACACACTGAAACAAAAGATGGTCACTGCGCCCATTCTGGTTTTTCCAGATTGGAACAAGGAGTTTCATGTGCATGTCAATGTGTCTTCTATTTCACTGGGAGCAGTATTGGCAGAACCAGGAGAAGGGGATATCGACCATCTGTTAGCTTTCTCTAGCAAGAAGCTATCTACAGCTGAGATTAAATACACCACTACAAAAAGAGAAGGATTAGCGATGGTGTACGCGCTGCAGAAATTTCGCCACTACTTGCTGGGAGGACACTTTAAAATGTTTACAGATCACTCTGCACTGAAGTACCTGGTCAAAAATCCAGTGTTGGGGGGGCGAATCTACAGATGGCTTCTACTTTTTCAAGAATATGATTTTGAAATCATAGTTAAACCACGAAGAATGAACAAGGGCCCTGACCACTTGTCGAGGTTGGAACATGGAGAAGAACCCACCAGCTTGGAGGATACACTGCCAGATGCACAACTTCCTGCCATTAGAAAGATTGATGACCACTTCACAGACATCATCCAGTGCCTGTCAACAGGGATGGAACTAAGTGAGTATACAATTCCCTAGAAGAAACAACTAGTGGTGCACGCTGTATACTTTTCACTGATAGCTGGTCAACTATACAATATGGGACCCGATGAGATACTAAGGAGATGCGTTATGGAGACATAGTAGCCACTGATCCTGGTAGAATCTCGTGAAGGCATCGCAAGAGGACATTATGCAGGAAAAGCAGCTGCACAGAAGGTCCTGCGAGATGGCCTTTGGTGGCCTACCTTACACAGAGATGCTAAAGATTATGCTAGAGCATGTGATGTATGCCAGAGAGTTGGAAAACCATCTCGAAGAGATGAAATTCCATTAGCACCGTAGATGACCCTAAAAGCATTTGAAAAGTGGGCCATTGACTTTGTGGGACTTATAAACCCACCAGGAAAGTGCACAAGAGCAAGGTATATCATTACTGCAACTGAATACTTAACCAGATGGGGCAAAGCCAGAGAAGTCAAGGACGATAGTGCAACTACAGCTGCGTGATTTATATTTGATGACATAATAACCAGGTTTGGATGCCCCAAGATCCTTATGAGCGGTCAAGGCACACACTTCATCAATAAGACAGTTGAAGCCCCGACTGAAGAATTTGTAGTCCACCATTAGAAGAGTACACCTTACCATCCACAAGGAAATGGAACAGTTGAAGCATTCAACAAGATTTTGGAGACAACATTGATGAAGATTTGCAGTGTGAATAGGGATGATTGGGATTTAAGAGTACCTACAATACTATGGGCCTATAGAACCACTTGCAAGAAATTAACAATGCATACCCCTTTCAAGTTGGTTTATGGTCTTGAAGATGTTGTCCCGATGGAATAATTGGTACCAAGCTTAAGGATTGTTGCGTTTACAGACATGGATGATACTATCACTGTTCGTGAGAGGCTTGCACAGTTCGTTGAACTGGAAGAAGACAGATTCATTGCAGGATTCCACCAGCAGGTTCAGAAGGAGCGAGAGAAGGCCTATCATGAAATGCAAGTCAAGAAGAAGGCATTTAAGCAAGGTGTCTTAGTGGTGGTGTATGACAATAAGTTTATAAAACACCTTGGGAAGTTCAGAACGCATTGGCTCGGACCATATGAGATCGCCTATGTTACAAAAGGAGGAGCTGCGCAAATGAATACATCGAACGAAGAGTGGAAGGAAGGATTGGTGAATGGGAGTCGGTTGAAGTTGTACTATGACAAACAACTACCTCACAACTCTCAGTAAAAGCCTCATGTGGAATGGATCACCAACATAAAAACCTTTAGTTTCAATATGTATCTATTGGCCATTCAATATTATATGTATAATGAGGCATCTAGCTTGATTCCATTGCTCTTCCTAAAAAACTAATTCAACATATGTAGGAAAACAATAGAATTTTTCAAATTTGATTATACTAATGGAAAGTACATTTCTAGAAATTGAAATTTATTACATAAAAAAATAATGTTTCTAGAGATCCAAATTTTTGAAATCATGAATAGCACAAAGACTAAACAACCTCCTTGGAAAGTCACTTTCAACTCTAATTCTATGAAGGGCCTCTTTGAAGTATTGACACGTATCCTTTCAGTAACTAGAGATAACATAAAGAGAAAACTCCTTTTGGTTTCTAGGTAGACTCTTAATGTATGATGGTAAATATCCCATTCTGGTAACTAGGGGTTGCATAAAACTAGCCAAGGAAATAAGTAAATAAGTTACATAACTCCATCAAAATCAGCAACCCCTTTTAACAAATGTTGCTTCTTTATAATGTATTGACTCATATGATTTCAATAACTATCTAAGAAGATAAGTGCATAAGGAGAAGACATAACTCCATAACAATATTTCACTGTTATTTTTAGCCCTCTAAGAAAACTGTCCATGGTATTGTGTTCCTTCTTTATTTTACCTTGAGTTACCAAAATTATAATAGATGTGTTAATATGTTATATATGAGTTAGTGTATCAAAGAAAAACACATATATCTTGTTCTATTGCACTTTAGCGAACTTAATTAAGTTGTTAGGTCAATAGTTCAGGAAAGACAATCCTATTTGATACATAGAATTAATCCCAACATTCATCTAGTATAAGAAAGATCCATTAAAAAAATTTCCTCTCCTAAGGGAGAACAAAGTCACTTATTTCTCGGTGTACAACTTGTTATGTAAGTCCTAGGTTTAACTATAGTAAGGGCCAAAAATAAAACTTTCTAGAAATATTTTTTTTCTAGAAAAAATATTTCTAAAGATAATATGAAATTTTGGATTGAAATTTGAAGGCTAAAACAATTGAATTTGGAAAAAATAAAACTTTTCCCTCAATGCCCCACTTCCCTAATTTCTTGTAGAATCTAGGCATGGATTTAGTTTCTCAATCTGAGCTAAGGCTTACCTAAAAATTGTTTTTTCACATTACGACTTCAAGAGGCAATTTCAACCATGTCAAGAGTCCAAATTGTGTGAAACTTCAGACACGGGTTCTTTAGTCCCTTTTGGGGATATTTAGGAGGGGATGCCAATGTAATGTCATCCTTTTGTCAATGTGTATTCACTCTCATAGTCAACACTTAGAACATGTTGTAATGTTGTTTAGTGAGCATATTGTATGATGTATTTGTTGGCTTGTAACAACACATACCCTTGTTGTTACATCCGTTTGGAGGTTTCTCAAGCGTTTGGATTTCCAGATGCCTAGAAACACTTGAGATATCTCTTGGTTAAATGTAGAAGCCTATGAGGAGCTTATTCAAAATTGTAAACCATTTCTCCATGGTTGGCTGAGAAATAAATATATCATTTCCCCCCATTTATATTTGTCTCTACTATGTGTGATGTTTTATATTTCTCTATTTTTCATCTCTATTCATGAATTCTATTTGTAGGCCTGAAGTCCAAAAAGTGGTATCAAAGCTAAGCTTGGGCAAAGGTATGTGAGAGTTGAGGGAAGATTGTCATTTTCATGCAGATAATGAGAGTCTATTGCAAGGGAATCGAGGGTTTGGCACTCTGTCCATGAGAAGGAAAAACCCTCTGAGTTCGAAAAGCTACTAGACATTGAGAAGAAAGGTCAGTGGGGAGGTGGAGTTGGAATCCATGAAAACGGTTAGAGCAAGGTTTCCTCTTGGGTATATTGCTTATGTATGCCAAGTTCTGCCATTTGGAGGATGCACGAGAAGTGTTTGAAAGAAAGCCTCAACGCGATGATCATGGACTGTTATGATGAGTTGTTAGAGGAGTTAGATTTAGATATGGCGGTAATGGTGGAAGGTCAAGCATGGAAGCAGAGTGTTTATGGGCTTACTCCGATTCAAAGTGATGGTGAAAGTCTTGAATGCAATGTTTGAGGTGGAGTTATTACATGTAAATGGGCATACGCCAATAAGACCTGGTTAGGCATGTGCACCCTAGTTTTGAAATGTCATTGATAAAATCTAGACAACCTAGGTGATAGGTGGGAGCATGCAGTATTCCCAGATACCCTGTCTTTGAGGGAATTTTGGCCACTTTTGGTCATGGGGGGAATGTTAGGTCAATATTCATAGTTTTTTAGGCACCTATGTTTTGGTAGCTAGTGTTTTTTTAGATCCCATATATTACATGTAATGAAGCATTGAAATTAACATACAGGTGAGAGGTGAAGGTTCACTTAGCTATCTTGGTCAGATTTGGTCAAGGAAGTGCATTTGTTTGGTTATGGTGATGGATTTTGTGATGTCCTCTTCAACTTGATCGAGACGTAGGATGAATTACTAGAAAATACTACTTTCGTAGCCTATAGTCAGTAAAAAAAGGGAGTCAATGGGGGTTTATTTAATGTCACTTATCTAGGAGATGTTATGTTCTAAAGTGACATTAAGTAAAAAGGTAAATTATTAATTACTTAAACATTAAAAGTGAATTTTAATGTTTTAAAAATTAAAAGTGGAATAAGAGTCAAGTTTGATTTGGTCAAAAAGGGGAAAGATGTACAAGGCCTGAAAGAAGAATAAAAGGAGGGGTAACACTTCACTTTGGATTATGATTTGATCTCTTATTTGGAGTGCTCTTGGAGCCAAGGTTTTTGTTGGGGTTTTGGAAAAACCCTTCCACTATTGGTTTGGTTTCGGTGGTGCAACATCCACCCTAGCTAAACAAGAGGCAGATCCATCTAGGATTTCCATTGGAGTTTCATCTTGGGGTTTATCTTCATGTTCGAGGAGCAACAGGTGACATTGGAGATAGCTTAAGGGGCCTAGTTGTCTACTTGAGCAGCATCGTGGTGGATTTAAGGAGGCAATGAGGCCTTAAATCATACCGTGAGGGTTCTTGTGCAGGTTGTGAGGACCAGAAGAGGTCATGGATTGTCTTTGGCGGCACGAGAATATTTCTAGAGTAGGATAAGAGGATTTTGGAGGTCCATGAGACCACTTGAGGAGACCGCGAGTGTTAGGAGAGGGTCATAAGCCCACTGGTGGAGGCCATGAGTGTTTGAGAGGGTCATGAGTCCCTATCTGTTGAGCCACAAGGATAAGGGAGAGGGTTGTGAGACCATTTTTTGTGCCAGAAGTTCTAGGAGGAGGCTTGAGAGCTTCATTTGTTGAGTTGTGTGGATTGGAGCAGGGTTGTAGCATCTGTGTGGGGTTTTGAGACTTGGACAACCACTAGAGAGTGGCACTTCAGCTACTAGAGGAGACATTGGCATGGATTATAGGTTTTTGGTTTGTTTTGTGTGTTTCATTAATATATTGCAGTTGTTATAACAACCAATAGAGATTGTATTGTTGTTGGGTTTTTAAATCCATAGTAAAAATTCCTATATCGTCTCTTCTATTTCATGAGTATTTAGAGTGATTTCTATATGTTTGAAAAAAATGTCAATTATGATGATACTTGCAAACTATTGGTAAAAATTTGTCAATTAGCACAAAACATTATATTTAAAGTATTTGACAAAAACACACAACCAAAACACATAAATTGAACAACAAATTTATTAATATCCTATCCTAGCATAGTTGGGGATATTATAGTGGTATCATAGTTGGTGATATTTCCAGCTTGTGATTGCATTGATGACTAAAATATGAGGGCGTAGAGGAGAGCTCTTCCCAGAATCACCAAAGGAAGAATAAATGGAAGTGAACCAACGAGATTCAGGACAAGAAGGAAACATTGGAGACAACCCAGATCATACAAAGGAGGATGTGATTAGCTTATTGAGTAATTTGACCAGGAGTCGGGATGAGGCAAACTAGAGACAGGAAAAAGAATCTAAGAGATAGGTAGAGATGATTAGGAACTAGCATCAGACCCTTGAGGTGTTCATGTAGTTGGTGGGACAATGAGGGAACCAACCCAATGTAGGACATGTCAGACTGAGTGGATTCCATGGAGGTAGAGATCATGCAGAGGGTAGGAATACCCATATTCTAGTACAGAGTGCCTCACATGCAGGTTGTAAGAGGGTTCCTATGCCATTATTGCCAACATTCCTTGAGGAGTATCCTATAGGAGCACATGGGTAACAAGGTCAGGGTGATGACATTACCATTTATTTCAAGGAGTATCATGCACTATCAAAATATATTAAGGAAACTATGTCTTATCAAGACTATTACAACATCAAGATCATAAACAAGCCTGGAACAATGCAGAACCAACATAACTTTGATCTCATGTGCAAGGTGGGGAAGTTGTCTATCCCATATTTTGACGGATCTTCCAGGAGCACAACCAAATCATGGGTACATAAGTTGGACACATATTTCCAACTTAACCTGATTATAGAGGGAGAGGAAATCAAATTTTCCACTCTACACTTGGATGGAGAAGCTCATGAGTGGTCATACCATGGGCTAGTGGCATTGGGGAATGCCAAAATCACCTCTTATGAGGATTTCACCCATAGGTTGATAGACATGTTCGAAAAGAAAGATACCAAGATACACTTCAGGGAGTTGGAAAAATTGAGAAAAAAAGGCACACCAGAGGCATACATCACAAAGTTCCAGAGGATGACAGTCATGGTGACATACATCTCTGAGTAGAGGTTGGTGATGATATTCACCAAAGGTTTAGCTGAACCCTTGAGAGGGTGGGTGAAAACCTTTAGGATGGATGAGGAGACTCATAGAGATCTAAGGAGGAAGAAGATTTGATATTTCTACAAAGAGCCTTGGGAACAGGGGCATCGATGCATGGAAAAAGGTATGTTCCATTATATTGAGGTGCTTTTCGATGAGGAGGATGATGGTGAGGATGAGACAACCCACGTAAAATACAATGGATAGAGCAGTGATGAGCCACCACACCTTGATATTAAGGAGAAGACACATTTCAAGGAGGGTGTCAAAAGGGTAACCATTGCCACACTTTCAGGAGTCCCTGGGTATTATACATTTAGGATCAAAGGCCTTTTGCAGGGACAAAGAGTTAAAACATTGATTGATGTTGGGGCCACCCACAAATCCATCAATGCAACACTTGTCTCTAAGAGACACATTCCCACCGAGGAATTTGATGGGTTCAAAGTGGTAGTGGTAGACGAGTACAACATGACTTGTACTCAGAGGATTAGAGGATTGTGTGTGACAATGGGAAACTTTACATTGATCGATGAATTTTATGTAGTGGAATTGGCAGACACCAATGTGGTGTTAGGATTCTAGTGGTTGTACTCACTTAGATATTTCGAAATGAATTATTAGATCATGAGGATGGATTTCATAGACACAGGGGGTCAGTGAGTTATTTTGAGAGGCATGTTGATAGGAGCTCCCAGGATCATGTTAAACAAATGCATGGAGGCCATATTTAGACATGGTGATGCAGCATGTGCAATAGAGTGTTTGATCACCAAGAAGAATCCATCCTAGGATCACCAACACTATCATCTGTATGTACAACAGTTGCTTGGGAAGCATGATAAGGTGTTCGGGCTGCCACTTGCAGGGAGACCACCTGACAGGGGATTTGAGCATGTAATTGAGCTAGAGGAGGGGGTAAAACTCATGATCTACACACCCTATAGGTATCTAAATAAGTTTAAGGGTGATATAGAGAAGGAAATACAGGAGTTGTTGGAGGTGGGACACATCAGGCCTAGCTCTAGTCCCTTCACTTCTTCAATGGTATTGGTGAAGAAGAAAGATGGAATGATGATGATGTGCATAGAATATAGGGCACAAAACGAAAATAACATCAAGAACCGACACTCGATACCCATGATCGATGAGTTTCATGAATAAGTGTACTTCTCAAAGATTGATCTTCGATCAGGGTACCATCAGATCCGATTCAAAGAGGAGGGCATCCACAAAATAACATTCATATTCCACTATGAGAACTATGAGTTTCTAGTCATGCCCTTCAGGTTGACTAACACACCGGCTACCTTTCAGTTGTGTATGAACCATATCTTCAACAAGAAATTGAGGAAGTTCTTAATAGTTTTCTTCAATGATCAACTGATCTACAAGAGGACTTGGGAGGATCATCTAAGGCATGTTGATGATATTCTTAGCATCATGGATGAGCAGTCATTGTTTTCCAAGGAGGAAAAATGTGAGTTCGGGTTGACATTGATTCTCTATTTGGGACATGTAATCAGATTTAAAGGGGTATAGGTACATCAGGAAAAGATCCAGTTGATTTAATATTTTCCAACACCCAGGTCACTTACAGAGTTGTGGGGATTCTTCAGGATATGAAACTATTATAGATGCTTTGTGAAATGATTTTCACAACTTGGTTCTCCATTGATGGATCTCACCAAAAAGGGAGATTTCAGATGGTCAGAGGAGGCACAGATAACATTTGACAAGATGAAGAAGGTGATGAGCACTTGCCCAGTGTTAGCACTTCCAATCTTCTCTCAGCCATTTGTGTTGGAGTGTGATGCATCCAGAGAGGGGATAGGAGTAGTGTTGATGAAAAATTGGCATCTAATAACTTTCGAGAGCAGGAAGTTGAGGGAGCCAAAAAGGCTCTAATCCATATATAATAAAGAGATGTTGGCCATCATGCATGCATTGGAAAAATTTAGACAGTACTCGGTGGGAGGACGCTTTGTGGTGAGGACCGACCACAACAGCCTAAAGTATTTCTTGGAGTAGAGAGACTTGAGTGAGAGGCAACATAAATGGGTGAGTAAGTTGTAGTCCTATGAGTTTGACATTGAGTATGTAAAGGGAAAGAAGAATGTAGTTGTTGATTCCCTTTCGAGGAGATCTACAACCTTTTCGATTTCAGATATCTCAATGGACTAGAAGTCCATCCTCTTGGTGGAGTACTCCAAGGATACATTCTCCT
>SNQJ01S0178982.1:0-19597 GCA_010110895.2 Picea sitchensis | reverse complement strand
GAAAAGCTATTGTTAGGGATAGAGACCAGAAGGATAATAATAAATAGGAATTTGGGACACTTGGAATCCTTTTTTGGAACTGTCGTGGCTTTCCATGGCGCAAAGGTCCTATGATAAGTTGGATCCCGAGTGATATTGATATTATTTGTCTAGTTGAAACTTGGGAGAATGAGGAGTCTAATGTCCCTAACATAGAAGGATTTGTCTTGTGGTCAGCTTGGAACAAAAATTCCCACCATAGAGGGATAGGAGGCATAGCTTGTTATATTAGAAAGAGCATTTATCCTCACATTCAGCTTCATAAGATCGACCCTCTCAATCAATACATTTGGATAGAAATTTCAGACACCAATGCTAAGAAGATGTATATAGCAATTTTCTATTTTGTACCTATTAATTCTACTTTTTATAAGAAAAACAATCTAGATAGAAATTATCCCTATAATAATTTAGAACAAGATATTTATAGTTTGAAAAATGAAGGTAATATCCTCCTGCTATGAGACTTTAATGCTAGGACTGCAACTAAACAAGCTACTCTTTTAAGTACTGATTCTAACCATAATCCTTTATGGCTAGATGAGGAACTTTTTTTTATCTAATAGCTACAAAAGAAGCTATGAAGACCTAATTGAGAATTTGTTTGGTACTGAGTTGGTCAAGATCTACAACTCTCAAGACCTAATAATTTGCAATGGAGTAATAAAGTGGTCAAACTCCAACCAGATGACTTGTATTCATGGGATAGGTAGTAGTGTCATATATTATGTGATATCTGATATCCCCATTTCCAACCAAATAGCAACTTTTGACCTTTTAAATGACCATGAACCCAACTCTGATCATAAACCTTTAACCCTAACTCTAAACTTTTCCATGCACATGAGCGCCATTGAAGACAATTTTGATAATCAAAGGAAATTGTGCTTTGACAAAAGTAAAGTTGACCTTTTCTAAAAGGAACTAAATAGTAAATTAAATCTCCTAACTTATAAGGATAACATTGAATAACTCTATCATAATTTTACAACTACCCTTTCCACTTCTATTAACAAGTTCTCTTTCGAGGTGTCATGTAAAAAGAATAATAGAACGACCAACCATTGGTATGTAAAGAATTTAAAATTTCTAGGAAAGCCATTAGGGATGCTTCTAATGAGTCCTTAAAACTCGATAAGATCAATACGTACATATCCCTAATTAAAAGGAAAAAAAGGTAATATATCAATAAAAGGCAAGAGTAACTTTCGCAACTATTTAAGCTAAATCCTAAGAAGTTCTGGAGCCAAATTCTAAACCACAATACTAAATAAAATGATATGATTCCCTTAAGGGACTAGAATTCCTACCTTAAAAGTCTTTATGAGTTCCCTAATGTCATGGACACCATTCCTATTGTCCCTGCAGAGGATGAAGTATTTTCTTTAGATGACATAGAGTTCGGGGTTAAGCGTCTTGCAAATGGGAAAGATAAGGACATTGAAGGCTACCAAGATGGATTTTTTTTAATTGGAGGGCCTATCCTTATCCCTCACATACACAAACTCTTCAATTTGCAGTCAATAAGGGCTTCCCTAAACCCTAGATGCAAAGCCTCATTGTTCCTATTTTAAAAAATGGGGATAAAAACATTCCCTCTAATTATAGGACCATTATGATTAGCCCGATTTTAGCTAAGCTTTATGGAATTATTTTGGGAAAGAAGATTAGCCTTTGGCTAGAAAGTCACTGTAAAATATCTAAAGGCCAGACCAGGTTTAGGAGGTATCATTCAACTGTGGACCATCTTTTTACCTTTAGGATCATTGCAAAGGAGTTTTGTAATACTAAAACCAATTTTTTTTGTTGTTTTGTTGACTTTAGAAAAGATTTTGAGATGGTTCCTAAGAAAAACCTTTGGAATAGGCTGGAAGAGATAAAAATTCCTCTCAAGTTGAGGTTTATTGAAATAAGGATGTATGAGAACATTATTGCTAAGTTTAAAACCATCAAGGACTGGTCGAAAGAGATTAACTGCAATATTGGAGTCAAACAAGGTTGTCCCTTGTCCCTTACCCTTTTTGGCAAATACATTGACAAGTTAGAAGATTGCTTAGAAAAAGCAGGTTGTGACAGTCCTACTTTCACTGGTATAGTCATCAATCTTCTTCTTTATGTCGATGATATCATTCTTATGGCAAGGAGTTCCCGTGATCTTGAAAACCAACTAAGAATCCTCAAGGATTTTTTCTCCAATATGGGTATGATTGTTAATACTGATAAGACTAAGGTCATGATTATTAAATCCAATAAGATGACTTATGATACCTTCATATATGACAACAACAACTTGGAGGAAGTGACTTCATACAAATATCTTGGAATTGATATTCACCACAAGCTCAACTGGAATTATATCATTGAGAAAAGGATTATTGGGGGATGGAAAGTTTATTATGTAAGCAATCGATCTTTGGAGTTGGGATAAGAATAAACTCATCTTTCAGACTCTTTTTACACTTGTTATTATTTATGGATGTGAAGTATGGGGCTGTAGTATCTCTCATGAATCCTGGAGAAAGATAGAGAAAATACAAAAGAAATTTATAACCTAGAATCTCAGAATTAAAGAGAATACCCCCTTTCCTATCCTCATCTTAGAAACAAACTTCTCCCCCATTGAGAGCACGACTATGAATAGATACCTAATGTATAAGAACAAGTTAAACAACATGGAAGACAAGAGGCTTCCTAAAATTGGTTCAAATTCGAGTCGTAACCACCATCGACTCAAGCGAGGATGGAATAAAGATTCCCAGTCTTGGCTAAACTATTGGAGAATCATGGAAGACACCATTTTGCATAATAAAGATACTATTAAAAATATCATCAAATCAAAATTTAAGGAAAAAATGTGGTGTGAAAAAGAGTTAGAGTAAAAAAGAAAATTAAGGTATTATAAGGATGTAATCAACCCTAATCTAGAAGATCAAAATTATTTATTTGTTTTGACAAGTGTAAAGAAAAAAATAAGCATTGCTAAGATAAGAAAAAAAATTCACGAGATTCATAGTGAAACTAGGCGTTGGTCAATTCCTAAAACGCCATGGGATGAAAGAGTGTGTCACATTTGTGACACTAAGAAGATTGAAGATGAAAAGCACTTTCTCTTAGAATGTCCAGCCTATACCCAGATTAGATCTCATTTTCAAAATATTTGTCACACTACCAACCTTCCTAACCTCTTAACTCAACAAAACTATGGTGATATTGGAAAGCTTCTCTTAATGCTTTTCGAGCATAGAAACAAAATTCTAAAGAATTGCAAGTAATCACTTACCCTCTTAAGGTCTGACAGACCAATTCAGTCTTAGTGGACGTTAATCATTATCATCATCATCATCATATAAAATATATATATATATATATATATATATATATATATATATAACCATAATAATAACCAATTCAATATAAGCCAATGAAGGATCGCCATATGTCAAGACTCAGTTGGTTTACTTATATGCCAAATGTTTAATTGTGATTGGACCATATCTGCCACTTGTCATCATGTAATTGGACCACCTGGAGGTACAATCTTCCAAATAAGTTACCAACAATCATGTGCCACATCACCTATATGGTGTCACTTGTCAATATATGGATCTGCTACTTGTCAACTTGTGAGTCTACCACGTGTCTCTCAGATCCTACCACATGTCTCTTCAGGGTTGACTTGAACTTTGACTGCCTATAACTTTTGCATACGAGCTCTATTTGACGTGAAATTTTCACCATTGGAAATCTTGCAACGAGCTCAACGCATTGACGGTGTTTTCAAGAGCTTTTAAGATGATCAAATTTCAAGAATTTATGATCCCTTATGGACCCCTGTGAGCATTTCGGGTCCTCCTGGACCTCAGTGAGTGTCTATGGATCCTCCTGGATCTTTCCTCTCCACTCAGAGGCTTTTGGACCTCCAAAACATTTACATTAAATGAGGGAGATGCCTCTCCACTTGACCTGTGTCTCTTCCCCATGCTTTGACGAATTGGGGCATTACAATCAGTTGAATAAAAATGATGAAGGCTGAAATAATGTTGCTAACATAATAAATCATTCTCAGACTTCCACATATATCTGCATTCATATTTTCCACTACTGGCCATGCACAACATATCAGTAGTAGTAGCGAGCATATATATGCTACTGACAATGAATTAACAACATTCCTACGCTCGCTGACAAAATCCTTGTCACCTACATGTAATGGACCTCCATGTGGAAACTTTGGAGAATTTTGAAACACTTCATGACTAGGAGATAACTTGACTATCGCATTACCATATCCTTCACCTGCTTTTGCAGACATCATAAACACATTCTTACTTTCATTCACAACACCTACAGTTGTGATTTGTGTCTCGTCACCTTATTCAAATCCCAAATCTTGTTGGACTGTGACAACAACCTTTTTCTTTCCTTTTCCTCCATACGTTTTAGGCCTTAATTCAGGATTCAGCTTCCAACAATGATCTTCATCATGTCTGCTTTTCTTGCAATGAGTACATGTGAGATTTGTTTCTTCCTTCTTTACTGTAGCTACATGTTTCTCTTTTCCCTTGTTCTTACTTCCATTTTGTTGAGAAAACTCCTTCGAGGTATTATCTTTAGTATGTTTCCCCATGGATTCAAGATGTACAGCTTGACCACATACTACATCAAAATCAGTGGGATTTAACAAAAGAAGAGTATGATGAATGTAACTATGCAAAGCACCAATGTATTTCGTAAGGGTTTATGTAGAATGTAATGAAATATTTAAAGCCAATGCTTCCTGAACTCCTCATTAAAATCTTGCACACTCTATCCTTTTCCTTGCCTCAAATATTTCCATTTCATAATTGTTTTTTGTCGATATGCCAAAGGATAAAATTGTTTCCTTAATGCAACTTTGAATTCTGACCAAGAAGACAGAATCTTACCGCTCTTTTGGATACACCAAATCAACATTGTGCATTCAAGGCAAAGAGAGGCCAATTGAATATTTACCTCATCTTCATCAATCTACTGAAGACAACAATAAACTTCTATTTTTCAAATCCAATTGTCTCTGCATTAGGCTTGACATTATACATGGGCAAGTTAAACTTGACATCCAATTTTAACAATGGCTTTTTTGAAGCAATTTTCTTACGTGGAGATGAGGGTGGAGAAGTGGAAAGAGATGAAGGAGGTGAAGGTGTGGAAGGAGGAAAATAAGGAGGTCTTGAAGGAGGTGGAGAAGGAGGAATATTGATCCAGGTGGATATTGGTGGCCACCCACCTATTCCAACTGGCTCGTCTTGTCTGTTTTTGTTCAGCACACTTATGTACTTATTTGTAATTGTGGGTTCTACACTTCTGGGTCTATATGAAGCCCCACACATCCTCCAAGTGGATACTGGTGGCCTCCCTCCTAATACAACTGGATTATTTTGTATGTTTTCATGTCAGCACATCTTGTTGTACTTCCAGGGGTGTTTTGGGGCCCTAAACATTGTTTTTTTTCTCTCCATAGTCAAACTATAGAAGAAGTTAGATTTTTATGGTTTAATTTATAGTCCTCTGAAATACCTTTCCAATGGGCTATCATGCGCCTAAAACGGAGGTTGTATGAAAAAGTTACGACCCTGGGAAGTTGAGGTACCAACTTACCATAGGGGCCCGGGGCCCACATGACTTTTGTTGTTTCACCTTCTAGGGTTAAGTTTTTGGATGTCTAGGGTTTTGTAATTCATGAGTAATATCAAAAAGGCCTTTGGAGCCTCAATGTAATCATTCTTCTCAATGGATGTGCATAGCAACCACATCTCTTCTCAGAGATAGCTACCACCATTCGAGCAAGTATTTTCAGTTCTACAGGTTTATAGTTTCAGCCTATTTCATTATTCAATAAAAGATATTGTTCACTAGATATCAGGGTTATTCTTCATATCTTTGTGTTTATTATATTCAGTCTGTTAATCAATATGTTCCGCTCCTAAATCTGGATCAAAGATCATATTTTTTTTTAACTTCTCCAAATCTTTCTCATTTTCGTAATCCTCTCTCACTGTAAATCTCTTCCACGATTTCCTTCATCTAATTAAAGGCATTGAAGAAATCATATTTAGATTCATAAGGACCTATTTTCCTTGGTGAATCCATCTCTTCTCTTCGAGTGAAGCTCATTGAACCAATCTCTGGATTATAACTCTCAAGTTTTCCTTCACCACGCTTGTGTTTAGCCTTTGTAAGCATTCACATGTCAAACTTTCTATGATACAAATTGATCTGATAGTGGATTAGAAATCATACACCACTTTATCTGAACCGAGTGTCTCTAATATCACTTGATCCTCAAATAGTATTAAGTATGACACCACTTTCTTATTCCAAGATTATTTTATTGACAATGCTTATAGCATGAAAGTATCTTATCTTACTTAACCAAGCACTTTAACTGATGAACATAACTTGCATAATCATTCATACATGAACATATACATAATCACATGAAAGAAATAATTTTGTTTCACAATGACCTTCTTGCATGTTACTCAAACTCAATTACAAATGTCAAATTCGGCACCGTCTCAGAAAACAAAATCCAATGACTATAAACACTATATACTTCTTTACAAAATGCCCAAAGGCTCTCTTACAGCTCATAAATCCCAAATTTTCAAAATTTTGGTTTACAAATAAGTGATAAGATTGTCACAATCAAATATGTCTCAGAAAACTAATTATGATGACTATAAATACCATATAACTCTCAAAAGACTACAAACTTGACTTCAAAAGGAAAATGAGCAAAGCTTTAGTACATGAGAATGTTGTGCTCAAAAACACAAAAAGAAAATTGTGTAAAACACCAAAAATATTGTGTAAAACACAAAAAAGTTGTGTGTAACACAAAAATTTTGTCTGTAAAATGAGTTGGGGTGTGTTCCATTAAATAGGCCACCCCTCTTAACAAAATCCCAAAATTAGTGGTAACTTATTACTAATTTTAGAAGGAATCCCACTAAATATGGAATATTGGCATCATAATAAATATTTTAGTTATGGTTTATTTCAACAAACCTTATCCATAACTTGTTGGCTAGTGGAGATTGATAAAGTTGTTGGCAAGTAGGTGGGTCATTGGTTCTATTCCCATTGACCTCGAATCTTTTTGTTGCATATATTATATATAACCCATAGTTTTAAAACCTTTGTGCAAAAATAACCTCAACGTGGAATCTTGATGGATGGTTATATATATATATATATATATATATATATAACCAATCCAATGTAAGCCAATGAAGGATCGCCACATGTCAAGACCTGGTTGGTCTACTTATATGTCAAAAGTTTAATTGTGATTGGACCATATTTGTCACTTGTCATAATGTAAATGGACCACCTGGAGGTGCAATGTGCCACATCAGCTACCAAAAATCATGTTCCACGTCACCTATATGGTGCCACTTGTCAACTTGTGAGCCTACCACGTGTCTCTTTAGGGTTGACTTGAACTTTGACTGCCCATAACTTTTGCATACGAGCTCTGTTTGACACGAAATTTGTGTCGTTGGAAAGTTTGTGATGCGCTCTACACATTGATGAATTTTCAAGAGCTTTTAATACAATCAAAATTTGAGCATTTTTTTATCCCTTATGGACCCCTGTGAGCATTTCAGGTCCTCCTAGACCTTAGTGAGTGTCTCTGGATCCTATTGGATCAGTGGAAAATTTGTGAGGGTAGAAATTCTTTGAGAAGCACATATGTGAGTTAAAGTGAGGGAATCATCAAGAAAGGCATGATTTATCACTATCCAGATTCCCCTGGCAACTATCAAAGTGAGGGCCTTGAGGTTGAGATAGCATTGTTGAGAGAACCAATTCCTTAGTGATTCTTCAATTGATATACCATTCCACTTGCAGATTTTACCTATAGATTTGTAAATTCTAGTCCAGACTTCTTGAGTATAAGAGTGATCCATGAAGAGGTGGTGGTTGGTTTCTAAATCTTTTGAGCAGAGATGACATATTCCAGGACCACTGAAGTTCCTCTTTTGTAGGTTTTCCCAGGTTATATATTTAGTATGCAATAGGAGCCACATGAAGAGTTTGGACTTTGAGGGACATTTGAATTTCCATAATTGCTTCCCCCACTAGGGAGTAAGAACATATCGACCTTCTTGAGATAACATTACATATTTGGCTCTTGGAGTGTAGGCTCCTGAAGGGTTTAGGGACCAAATGGTTTGGTCATGTTTATCGGTAGGCAATACGAATGAATTTTCAAGTGATCTAGTATAATTATTCCACTAGGGAGCATGCTCTTCTCTAGTACCAAGATCTTCCCAGGATGACCACTACATTTGACAGTTTACATAGTCCCAACGCATGATTTGATTGAGGTAAAAGAACCCAGCTATGTTCATTTATCTAATAATATGGTTGGGGAGAATATTATTGTTTTGGCATCCTACCCATGGGTATTTTCCAATGAGCATCTAAGATTCATTCCCAATGCACCATACCAAACATTTTCCTATTGACAGAAAAATATTTAAAATTGATTTCCATATAATGGAATCATGCTACACTAGCTTGTTTGGTTTTCTAATCCAGTCTGTAATGGAGTCATTTGGAAGTATTTTGATTTAATAGTATGCACCTAGAGGCCATTTCCTTGAATGATTATCCACACATTTTTTACATCCAAGGCCTCGGAGAAAAAAAAAATGTTTTTGATCCCCCATCCCCCAAGAGATTTGGAGAATGCTATTTTTTTCCACGAGGCGAGTACCATGGGATTTATGTCTTCCATTCCAACACAAAGGAAGTAGAAATAAATTTATATGATCTTGTTTAAGATTCCCTTTAGAATCCAGGCTAAAATCCTAGTAGATTGGGATGGCTTCAAGGATTGCTTTCATCGGGACTAAATTCCCTTCTCTTGAGAGCCATTTGTTGCACCATGAATGGATCTTTTTTTCAATATTTTCTAGTAGACAAAGCCAACCATTTTTCTTGTAGATATTGGCTTTGAGTGTGAAACCTAGATATTTTAGGCCTATTCCCAAGACTGCTACGGGGAAAGAGAGTTTTGGGGCAACATCATAGTTCTCCTTATCAGTCAACCCCCAGGAGAGTAGGGATTATTTTTCCTTGTTGATACTCATTCCTTTGGCCTTACAAAAGATAGACAATAATACTTCTAGGTGCTTAACATACCTTGTATTTCCTTCGCAGAAAATGAGAATGTCATCAACAAATAGCAAGTGTGAAATTAAGCATCTTGGGCTTATGGAGATACCTTTAAATATTCCTTTTATTGTCGCTTTGTACAAGAGTCTTATTAGGTCGTCATCCATGAGAAGTAAAAGGAGGTTATAGAGAGTATCCTTGTCATAAGCCTTGCTCAACATTAAATAAATTTGAAGCAGATCCATTCATTAACATGGCAAAAGAAGGTATGTCGATGCAATTCATAACCCAAGTGACAAAGGAATGTTAGAAGACCAATTAGATGAGAAGAAGTTTGATATATATCCATATCACCCTGTCAAAGGCTTTTGAGAGGTCTACATTTAGAGTGGTGAACTTTTGATTTCCTTTATGAATGGAGTGTCAAAATTCTTGAGCAATACCAATGGCCTCGTGAATTTTCTAGCCTTGAAGAAAACTAAACTGTTCTGAAGAAGTATGGGTGGAGAGGAAGTCTTGAAGCCTACATGTTATTATATTTGAGATGATTTTATATATACTATTACATAAGGATATAGGCCTAAAATGATCAAAAGAGGAAGGATTTTTTGTTTTTGGAATGAGGGTGATGAAGGTATAATTGAAAGATGTCAGTATTCTACCTAAGGTGTGGGAATATTCCACCACCTTGAGAAGATCGTCACCAAAAAATCCAAAACAGACAGTAAACAAGTCTACCAGAAAGTAGTCAAGTCCAGGGCTCTTGTCCTTCCTAAATGAATAGAGTATCCTTTGAATTTCTTCCTTGGACACTTCAACCATTAGTTGTTTGTTCCCCTCCTGGTCTATAAAAATTGGAAAAAGAGAGACCACTTAGAGGATAACATCAATAATGGCACGAGACTCTGCCTTGTACTGAGTTTTGAAATGGAGCACCCCTTCCTTAGTTATCGCTTCAAAATATGTTGCTTGAGATCTATTTTCCATAGAGATATCCCAGATGGAGTTTACATATTTGTGGTGATCGGCAAACTTATGGAAAACAAAATGTGTTTTTGTCTCCATCTTGTAGCTAGATGGATCTGCTCTTTATTCTTCATTCTTTCTCCTTTGCAAGAATAATTGTTTTCCTATATTCCTCAATGGATTTCAAAAGTTATATTTTTTTATAATAAAAAGGGGCTTAGTTCTCCTCCTGTAGGAGAGCTTGAAGTTTGGCTTCCGTCTCTTTCAGTTATTGATTGTCTCTATCTTGTTTCTTGTCAAAATGGCTTATGACACATTGTGTCACCTTTATTTCATAGTGTGTTGTCATTTTCATCAAGATGCATTGAATCAATAAGGTGGCATCAAAATTTATGTCAAATTTGTCTTTACGTGCATCATACTTGAGTCACATTGTGTCTTTGTGTGTTCAATACACCTTGTGATGTCAATTCCATGCCTTATGTGTCAAATACAGATTCAATGTGTGGGTTTGAAGTGTGGCTTAGCTATATAGGTTGGGAAGTTGGGTTCTATGTCTAGTTTGGGTGATTTCATACTCGTTGGGCCATCATGATTGTCCCAAATAATTATGTTTATGTAACTAAAATTATGAAAGTTGTCGACAATCACTAGGTGGTAAAACCATGCACATCATATATATCATTGGAAATATTTCAAACAATGCTAAATGATGGAAGAATATATTATGTAAAGTATATGTCTTTGGTTATATGTTTTAATCATTGATAATGACCACCCCATGATCATCCCAAATCACTATGTTTATGTAACCAATATTTTGAAATTTGTCAATGAACCACAAAGGGGTGAAACCATGCATAGCATATATCATTAGAAAGATTTCAAAGAGTACTAAATGGTAGACACATTGTTTATGCAAAGAAGAGATGTATGATGGCATGTTTTAATCCTTGAAAATAAATTCAAGTTCCCAAAATCCCTCATCTTTCCTCCACTTTTATGGTGTGATATGTTTATTTTATGATTTTTAGAGATGTGAATTCATCCACTATAAATATTTGGCTCATTGTTATTGTAATTAATTCTTCTTACAAATGAACAAACTAATCTGTCAATTTATTGATGAGCACCTTAGATTTTAACAATTTCCAACAAACTATTTTTGTAGATTGTAGTTACTTTTACATTCACTATTTCTATCCGAGATTCAATTTTTAATTTTAAAAAACTACTACAACAAAAATTCCAATTGGCCACAAGTTTTTTACAAAACCACTGCTCCCTTATTTATTTTTAGTGGAGGTTTCTAGAAAAGCCAGGTGGATGGACTTTTTAGTGAATAAAATGGTGAGCATGATATAACCAAGGTATAGAACCATACCATACCATACCTTACAGATGCAACACACAAAGACCATTGCAAGCATAGCTCAATGTGATACCAACCACTGACCAACGCATCTTGGATTATTCTTGAGCTACAAAGGACATGAAATACTTGTATGGATGAAGGACCTCTGAACCTATGGCCCTCTAGAAAACTTCTTGACCCAATCCCAAGACCTATAGTTGAGACTCCGCTAAGGAATAAAATGTCTCATAGGATGTCGGTTAGTGCATTTTTCCCACCCTATATGAGCACACCTTTAGAAAGTGTGTTGAGTCATTCAAGGTTCAATTGAAGGACCTATAGGAAGCAATTATGCATTACAGATACTGAAAGAGAGAACAAAGTGGCTTTAGAAGAGAGATGATAGGGGAGGAAGGTCAGGGTCCCTTAGCACCTTAAAAATTGCACACTCCTAATTCTACATTCACAACATCTCTAAGGGTAAGTGACCCATTTCCATAACTGACACTAGGTCATGGTGATGTACATAATAACTGTCAAATGGAGTAGCTTAGCTAGGGCACATAGATTCCTTACAAGGACTCTGATCGCAATGTAAAAGCTAGCGAATATCTAACTTAGTGGTTCTCATTAGTAGGTCCTCGAACCTCCCTAACTTCTGATGCACTAAGTTACGAGATTGAATCACGAGGTACATTTACCTCTAAAGCAGCATGAAAGGGAGGCCAAGAGGTAGGCCCACCAGTCGATCGAGGCTCCTTGGGAAAGAACTAGACCATGCTTAGATAAACCTAATTGGATCTCTTACTAAACGACCATGAATATGTGGATAAGCTTAGCTCACGTAATGCACTTCCTCTCTACGAAAAATTTATGAGAGCTCTATCAAGGCCAATGGACCACCATATCCATCAATCGAGAAGATATATGTTCAATCTCATCAGTGGGTACAAGGATAGAAATGACCATAGGGTGGAAGGAGATCACGAATAAGATATAAAAGGTACTACATAACAGAAGAGAATGAGGAAAAAATCACACAAGAAGGATAGTGACATTAGACTGCATATTTCCATGTCCATAAAAGCGACTATACACAAGCTATCTCTAAACTTTGTCTCTACCAAAGAAGGAGAACACAACTCGAATGTGACGCGATAAGAATAAACTAGCAACGGGTATCAATTATGGTTTTCCTAGAAGGGGTCGAAAGAAATACTTGAGATGAGTAATAGTCTTTTGATATTATGTGTTATGAGACCGATGCCAACGACTTCTGTGAGGAAATGCAGTGAGGTGAGTTGAGCCCCGAAGCAGTATGAGGTAAGCGTGTAGGTGAAAAGTAGGTATGAATAAATCCAGAGATTGTACAAACAAAACTCACTAGGGATTATGTATCCCAGGTAACCTAAGAAGTCATACTAAAAATCTTGTCTCGAATGAGTGGAGTCGACAAGAAAAAAATGGGAAAATCTAGAAATACGAATGTTGAAAAACGCATATTTCTCTATATACGATGTTTCCTTTGCAACTGATGGGAGTGTATGAATTGGACTTGATTATGTTGGTGAATTGATCGAACCACACAAAAAGAAGCTAAATGAAATGAACCTATAGTGCATGTACTTTCCTCCCCCCTATATATCCTCTTTCCCATCATATCCCTTTCCCTCTTTGCTTCCCCTCTTGATCTTTTTTCTTGGATCTCCTGCCCCGTCCCGCAAAAGCTGCAGGTGTTGCTTCAATGGGATCTAGAACTACAATTAAAGGGTCTCGATCTGGATCTACTACTAGGTACTTTTCTTATGTATTGTCTTATGGTCTAGGATTGACTGGTTCTTCAACGGAATAAAGATCAAAGCCATAAGCAACATCACCGACTAAATCAATAGCTTAATCAAAGTAATAAACAACAGAAATGACTACTAGTACTGGTAATGGATAAGCTGGATCAATGGAAAATCCTAGTGCTAGTGGGACTGGACATACTACTGTACCTGCCCTTGTAGGATATGCATTTGCCTTTGTTTCCACCTCTGCTACTCCCTCTTTGACCACTACCTTTGTTTAATTTGGTGTGCTTAAACTTTATTAATACACCGATGCACTTTCTTATCACTCGCAACAATGTGTAACTCTACCACAAGCATCGAGGTAGGTTAAAATATTTTATAAATTTAAGTATCAACCATTTTTTAAAAACATTGTTGGTTATGCACCTTTTAATTTTAAACACCCTAGTGCATAACCATACCATGCAGGTTAAAAAAAATTATAAAAGATATAGGCCATTTGTTCAAAAATTTCATGTTGATACGTCATTGTTATTTAACCATGTCAATCCTCAGTAACTTCACTGGGTGTTATCAATGCACACAGAGATAAATAAACACACTAGATTGTCCCACGTTGATAGGCAATGCCTATGTAGGTGTCACTAGTGTGTGGTTCTCCTATGAAATCTAAGCACAACAGACAATTATAACAATGCACATGCAAATTTCTCATGCTCTCTAGTGTATTAATGAACATGTGGATGCTCCAATAGCAGTTCCCTATTATGAAATGGTGCATAGTGCACCCTTGGTAACAATGCCAAGGGATGGAATTGTTATCTGTCATTTGTAGTGCCCCATAGTTATCAGTGTGCTAGAAATTATTCTAGCACACTTAATACAATGTGTTATTCATAAAACCAATTCACTGATAGGGAAATTACATGGATAGGGATTAATATTTTTAAAATTTATTGGTGCATGAATTCATTAATTAAAAACATTATTCCCAATGTGTTATATTAAATATAGCACACCATATGTGTCGGTGCACTTCTGAAATTCTAACACACTTGAATGGTGTGTTTAGTTAAAATGGATGCACCAATTAGTTTTACACATTTTTAATGCAAAAATAAATAAATTCAAAATTTAATGAATATTACCAATGGTAATTTAGTATAGATTTTTTATTATATTTTCCTAATGAGATTTGAATATGAATCAGGGATGACCACAACAACTATAGGTCAACTCATATGTCGTTTTGCATACATGGGAGGCCTGCGAAAGGGAGAGCGATATATTCCCTCATCCTATTACACCTCAAACTCATCTCCTTTTGAGGATGTTGGCCTCCTCAAGTTTTATGAGGAGGCTAAATCCATCAAGGGGAACACAAAATTTTGAAACGTGGTTGATCCATCATTGGGATCATGGAAAAACTTTAGGTTTGGTCCTAATCTATGGTTCAAAACCACAAAGGAAGATTTGTATTTCATCATTGAGTTGTCTAGGAGGGTGGAGGATTTTCCCCATTTCCCTTCTCTAACACCCAGTGTTTCAAGAGAGAGTTAGTTGGCATATGTGCAAAGATACGTCACTGTGGACATCATTGACCCTAGTGACTATCGGGTTTCTAAGGGATAACTGAGATTACATTATTTCGAAGCAAAGGAGGTTATGTTCTTGTGCCTTATCATCATGACACTAACACACCATATGATTTGGGATCTTTTCATCGATGTGACTTATTAAAGAATTGTATTAAATGAACATAAATTGAAGTGCACCATAAAGAAGGAAAATCTCAATAATAAAGAGACATAAGAATCAAATATGAGCACAAAAAACTTGATAACGAAGTTCATCCCTGATGGACTGTCTCTGGGTCCTACTCTCAAATGGATAGGCCTTTTTATTAACTCAGCAAAAGAATTTGGTAAAATACATAAGTATACCTCATTCTGGAATTAAGCTACAGAAGTTTTCCTCAAATCAAAAAATAGACAACACCATTGAATTTGTGGCGTCAAATTACCCAAAAATGATTATCTCCATGCCTCAATCTGATTCTAGCACTCCCAGGCCCATGAGAAATCTTGTCTCGGTTTCCATGCCTATAACCTGCAATTAATTTTATGTACTCACCTCGTAAACTATGCTTGGTCGTACCATCGAGCGCCCTCCTCCCGTCCATTGGAAAACTGGGTATTTAAATTTAAACGCGGGTGAACTATCCAACCTGGTCGTTTGGCCCAACGGTTGGCAGAGGCTATGTTAAGGCGTTTGGTTGGGGAGGTCCTGCAATCGAGCTTGCGGGCCTCCCCCTTTTAGCTTGTAGTTACAACGATATATATATATGGGGGCTAACCACCGCCAAGTTTGGAGTCTGTCGTTTAGATTTGTCAGGGTTGGTTACAATGGAGTTCGGCTACGAAATTCAGTGGAACCTCCGCCAGATTTGATGAGTCGACCATTTATAAATTTGAAATTTTGGTTATGGGCCCTCATTGGGTATTTTCCCGCTGCCACGTGGAGGTCATTCATTGGCCCACGTTATTTTCTTACATAGTCACTGCCACATCACCTTATGCCTGGTCATCTTGTCGCATCACCTGCCAGGTGGTTGTACATATGCCACATGTCTGGCACATCCTGTACAACATGCCACATGGTACTTTTCCATTGGTCCACAGACTGACCAGAAAATGCCAAAAATGGGTGACACATGACAACTTATGGTGTTGCCATATCATCATGACATGTTTCATCCTTTATGTGTGCCATGTACCTCTTACAGACACTGACATCATCCATACTGATGATGACGTCACCAGTACGGATGTTGACTCATCCTTGTTGACTAGGCTAGGTTGACCAAAACTTTGACCACGAATATATTTCAATCTGTAACTCTGTTTGATGAACCGTTTACATTGTTGGAAATCTTGCAACACGCTCTTCACGATGATTCCAATTTTGTTGAGTTTTGAGGAATTTGAATTTTTTCCTGTTCTCCACCTGTTGAGGCCATTCTGAGCTTCTGAGAATTCTGAGTTATCCTTAGGCCTCCCTAGATCCCTTCGAATCATGCCTTCCCACTAAGAGATTTTGGACCACCAAAATCCTTTATCAATCAACAGGTAAGTGCGGGAAGAGTTCCCTCACTTTGTCTTTCTCAATCCACTTTGCCTTGCTTAGATGTGTGGCCTTTAAGCCCACTCGAAGATAATCAACATCACCTCTACATGAAGTCCTCGTCCTTCTGTCCAGGATTGTATCTTCCTTTAACTCCTCCAAGTGCTCAGGAGAAAAATCATCAACTGAAGGCAGTGAAACTTCCTCACCTTGATCCATGATCTTGGGAGGCTCAAAAAGTTTCAAGTTTTCCATGTTTACAATTGAGTAAATTTGCATATAAGGTGGAATATCTAGACGAAAATCATGGTACCACTTTTCTGCAAAATAGTGAAGGGTCCATATCAGATAGGCGTGAGTTTCTTACCTTCACCCTTCAACCGCTCCTTCTTGATGTGAAGCCATACTTGTTCTCCAACATGAAACTAATGATCAACTATGTGCTTGTCATGTCAAGCCTTATATTGTGCTTGAATTTTATCCAATTGTTCCTCGACTGCTTGGTGCACTTGTTGGATCCATTGAATGAACTTGTGGGACATGTCTTCATTTCTTTCTTCATTTGAATCGACATCTTTCCCATACATCAAGTCTAAAGAGACCTTTGGAAAGTATCCAAAACATGTCTCAAATGGAAAACACTAAGTGGAGGAATGTAAGGCTCGATTGTAAGCATGTTGAATATAGTGTATCTGGTCATCCCATAACTTGGGATGTTTACTGTAGTAGCCTCGAAGCAAATGTACCACTATTCGGTTAACAACCTATGTATGACCCTTGGTCTGTGGATCAAAATTCGTACTCCTCTTCAACTTGGTGTCCATCATTCTCCACAAACTTGTCCAAAACTCTCCAGGGAATCGAGTATCTTGATCCGAGATAATGGACATGGGAAACCCAAAGTGCAACCAAACATACTAAAAGAAAATATTAGCAGTCTTCTCAGCAGTGACCTGCATTTTACATGGAATCAAGATACACATCTTTCTAAACCTATCCACTACTACATACAAGTAGTCATGACCCCTTTTCGACATTGCTAAACCCCCTACAAAGTCCATGGAAATACTTTCCCATGGATGAGACAGAACAGGAAGTGGTGAGTATAGCCCTGTTGGCAGCCATATTAATCTCTATCTTTTCTTTACAAGCTGCCTACACAAGGGTTTTGAACCCTCATTACTCGTCGAATTTTTATTTATTTATTTATTTTTTAAAACGACACCATTATCTTTCGCTTTTGCATACCTGCTTTTCGTTTTCGTTTTCACGACTGCAAGCGTTAAAACCCACAGTTAGAATTCATGTTGATGACATCAAAATGATCATTCGATTTATCATGAACCTACTTGTCTATATGGTTATAACTCTTTGACCTCAAACACACCACTGGTCACACATTTATCAAAACACCAAATATTGATGCTTTTGATTATTATTAATATGGTGTTGACTTACATAAACTTCGACGCAATGGTTGATTGAACATATGGATTTTTGGGTCAAATCGTGGTTATGTGATAATTCATTTGACATGTTGATTAAAATCCTTTTGGATATGCACTGTTATGATTTGAATGTACAAAGGCGTCGTTGGTTGTACAGCCCGACATGATATTCTTGCATGGTTCCAATTTACTCCAGCATCCTCACACGCATAAGCATTAATGCTCTGTCTCGCATTTCGGGTTGTCATTGCTTTGTGTTGGGGAAGCTTCGGGAAAATGGTTCTGTGTCTACCCTGTCAAACCCTTTCGCCGATTACCCTGTTGATTTTGCAGCTATTTATCCTGTAGTACTAATCGAACCCAATGGTGTCCAAACTTTGTTGTTGTTTGATAACGCCCGAGAGGACCTAGAGAGGAATGGTTGGCAGGTTTTTATTGAGAGGTTCGAGGGTTTCAACCTGGCAGTTGCTCAACAATTTGCACTAACATTTGATGGGTGCAAAGCCAAAATTGGCGACATCCAGCTCGAGTTGAATGAGGATTTCCTTAGCTCAGCCACTGGTCTGCCAGCCGAGGGACAAAGATGGTTTAAAAATTCGAAGGTTGACGAAGTACCATGGCCACTGTTGTTTACTTCAAGGAAGATCAACAGTTGCGACAAAGGTATGCCCGTTACAGCTCTTAAGTCTAGATGGCACGATTTGTTGGCTATTCAGTTTGTTACATGCGAGGGTAGATACGGTCTAGTTTTCCTATACCACCTACGGTTGCTGATGAGTTTCATAGATTTTCCCTTAAATATGCCACATTTCCTCCTTCGGAGTTTATATAAAATGGCTAAACGTTTCAAGAGGGAGAAAGCCGACTCCAGCCTCTTCCACCACTGTTTAATTAAAATTATTGTGATTCATCAGTTGAAGGTGAATGGTGATTGTTGGGACGCTTTCTTGTTGAGGAATGATTTTTCCAGTCCTGAAATTGGACAAGTTGACAAAACTGTTGTTACAGAAACCCTTGTCGGGCATGTCGTTCCCCTCCTACGCTCTTTCCCTATGTTGAACCCTCGACCTACCCGAATGTTATCCAACCCGACACCCTGCCTGACTCATGTCCGAAAGATGGTGATAAGCATGTTAAGAGGTTTGCAAAGAAAAAGGGTAAAAGTTACAGTGGTATCAATTGCAAGGGTAAAAAGGCCACGCGTTGGGTTTCAAGGTGTGCTCGTAACAAACCTAAAGAAAACATAGACCAAAATCCAATTCTGTTGAGTGAAGATTCTGATTCTGAAATCGAACGATTTCTGACCGAAGAGTATCCATACTCACACAAACTCTTCTCAGCTAGGCCCTATGACTATGTGACGAACCTCCCACCGTGTCTTAGAGACGACCCTAACTTCCCTGGGATCACACTCGACAAAGGAACTGATGGTCAATTGAGAAGTTCCTCACCTGTGAATACACAACCTGTTCAACCACAGTGCAGTGAATGTAAGACGTGGCTCGACCGATATTATACAGATGTCCCTTTGCTCCAATCTTGGATCAAGTCCTTGGAGGACTGGGTAAATGTGATAACCAAAGAAAACTGTAGTGTCCCCAAGGCCGAGCCCCATTACAGATCATGTTATATGCAAAGAATTGTAAATATGTTCTATAGGCTGGTGAGCCAAGTTTTGTATAAGCTGTAGGCTTATGTGTTTTGTT
>SNQJ01S0178981.1:37003-50166 GCA_010110895.2 Picea sitchensis | reverse complement strand
GATAATTAATTGCTTCAATTTATGTGTAAATTATATGGAGTAGGTATGGTGCTAAAAATATGTTTTAAATCCCTGAAATTGGGAGTGCTAACAACCATAGTATGAGATGCAACTAATTTCATTCTTTAATCACAAATTTATCCCCATAATAATTATTTTAATGCTTGATAGGTGTTTTTGACGAGTCTAGTGTGGCATATTTTCTCATTCAATTCAATGTTTAGTATGTTGCAAAAATGTTCATTGAAATTGATTAAAATTTTTGGAAATGTTTTAAATTTCATTATTTCATAACACACTTTATTTTTGGAAATTATTTACTTAATATGTGACTATTTATTCTTTTAGATATACTAATGAAAACATGTAGAAAATAGTAGTAAATAGTTGAGATAAATTTTGATAAAATTTTTGGAAATGTTTTAAATTTCATTATTGCATAACACACTTTATTTTTGGAAATTATTTACTTAATATGTGACTATTTATTAGTCCCTGCCGTAGGCATAGAGGGACTATAGCGATCAATAAATCGTTGACTTCATATTAGTTTGTTCTTTGACCACAAATATTTCCACATTATCTATTGTTGGAACCAGGGAAATGAAACCATCAATTGTTATTAAAAAAAAGGTACCGTATTTGTCATGATCTGATTGGACAAGGGATTGGAGGTCTTATTGTCGGCTTCACTATTCCCAATGTTATATATGTTGGCATATCCAAAGTATTTGATCGTATATGGTATTTTTGAATCATATATTTTTTTATGCATTCGTCAAAGGTGGATTAATGCTAGCATTAGTTCGAATGTTTGGTTTAGCATTTTATCCTAGATAAATTTATGGCAATGTTTGATATGCTGGCATATCCAAGTTTGGCCTTTGAATACATCTCTGGTGTTCGAACTATTGTTACAAAAAATATAATATTTTTTTTGGGATACGTCAGAGACCTGCCACATTGCATTTTTTTCTTAAATGTTTATAGAGCATTTTTGACAGACTTAAATGTTTACCTAACAGGCTTGGTAGCGTTCAATGGTTGCTTAACAGGCTTGTTACAATACATTTTCTTCCATTTTTTAAATTTATATGCTTCAACGACATTGCTAGTTCACTGGTTCATGCTTGTTTTTTGCATCTCCCCTGATTTCTTATTTGCATGTTGTTGTTGTTCTTGCTTGCTTATTCGTGTTGTTGCAGTTTTCACGTTTGGGGTTCTGCAATCGCGATTGGAACTGCGTGATTCCTGGTGGAGTGGTTGCTGCTTGCTTCTTTCTTCGCTGCATGCTGTTTATTGTTGTTTGATTCGACTTTGCAGGGTTGGGGTCATACGCCTACAGTTGGGCCTTTTGGTGCTTCTTAACTGGGTTTTTATTTGCTTCTTATTCTTGTTTGCCTGGTTAACTGGTTCATGCTTGCTTTTTGCATCTCCAGTGATTTCTTATTTGCATGTTGATGTTTTCTTGCTTGCCTGTTCGTGTTGTTGTAGTTTGTACATTTGGGGTTCTGCAATCGCAATTAGAACTGTGTCATTCCTAGTGGAGTGGTTATTGCTTGCTTCCTTCTTCGCTCTATGTTGTTTATTGTTGTTTGATTCGACTTTGCAGGGTTCGGGCCTTGCGCCTACAGTTGGGCCTTTTGGTGCTGCTTAACTGGGTTGTTATTTGTTGCTTGTTCTTGTTTGCCTAGGGTTTGCAATATTGGGATGATGCATCCATAGTTGGATCTCTTCTTACATTCTTTTGCAGTGGAGTCTGCATAGAATACTATTCAGATAAAACAACATACAAAAAAATTGCAGTCGATGTAAATTGCATCTCTTACGCGTTGAACCAGAGTTTGTCAGCCTCAAACTATATTTCATAGTTTTCGGCCTCAAACTATATTTCATAGTTTTCGGCCTCAAACTATATTTCATATGCGATGCTTTTTCCATGGATTGTGTGTTGCTATGGTTTCATAGTTATGAGAGTAGGTTTTGTTGTGTGAGTGATACAATTTTTTTCTCCCTTTTATTTTTCTCTTATAAACTGCGTTTTTGGCTCTATAGTTTCTTGCCTTTCTGTGGTCATTCCGACTGACCACCATTTGATTGTATAGTTAGGCAGTTTTATGGACGCGGCTTCGCAGATAGGTTCTATCGAACTATGAAAGGTCGTGTTCGGTGTATACATCTTGCACCCAGAACTTTCATGCTCTAGAATTCGACCCGACACTCCTCAAACTCGCAACCGTGCCTCTGCCTGCAATGAGTTTGTCTATTCTACCTATATTTCCATACTTAGTCGAGTTTTCAAAGTTTTGCAGGTTGACGCTTTTCCGGGTTCAGAAAATTTAAAACCATCCCCGCTACCTTCCGCCGTTCCCAATAGACATTAATTATGCTTTCAAAAGTCACAACCGACCAGACAGGTTCGAAAAGATTGGCTTTAATAAGAGGAAATCTCGAGGACATCTCCTGTTAAAATGAATAGATAGGAGAATATTATGGGATCTGGTAATTCGTTTGCTTGCTTTTTGAATTTGCTTTTTTTTTGGTCTCTTTTAGTTTTCTTAAAGGCTTCAACATAGTCCACGAACGTGTCACCCACATAGGCCTTGACGTCATTTCCCTCTTTAATATTGTGCATATCTTAGATGTCAGATTTGAGAATCTTCTCGGATATGGGAATGTTAATATGTGCTATTACTCACTATTCAACATACATATTTGAAAATATTGGCATTAATAAGCGAAAATATCAAGAACATCTATCATTAAAATGAATTAACACAAAATCTATGGAAGATCATCCAACGTTGATTTTAAATACTTATTGTCATTTCTCTCTATCATCACAGAGTTGCGCTTTAGGGTGCCTTTTTTTTAATGTTCTTGGTCATGGACATGTAAGACAACTTAGAGATGCGATTGAGGCCTAGATGAAAGAAGAGAGATTGGTTTTATGTGATGTGAGCTTTGGGTAAAAAAAAAAATCTGTTATCCAACATAAACTCAGAGAGGAGGAAAAAAAAGAACAAGTATCTTTTGGTTGGTGTTCTCCCTGTGTTAGATGCTTTGGTTGGTTGAAAAAGATGCTTGGAGATTTGTTTGTTGAACTTCTTTGTTTTCTTGCTGGGAGTGGTAATGGATTTTCAAATCACGTGCAAAATAGTTCTTCGTTGAAGTATATAGTTTCTCCCAACAACACAGATTTGGTAAGTGTATTGAATTCTGCAGATCCCATAAGAATTTTTCTTCCTCGTGGGCGTCACACTTACCATGGCTTGCGAAATGGCCTGTGATGTTCGTAAATGACGCAGAATATTACTCCATTTGCGGATGTAACCAGAGGCGGGTAACATAAGCTGTATGGGTGGATAAAACACCATATTATCACTACAAAATTTTCTATTTCAAAGTTTGCTGAGCTACTTGTGGGTGTGGTAACCGACTTGACAAAAAACCATGTTCTTTGTCAAAGTTTGTTCGGTTTCCTCTGGATGTAGTTACAAACTCCACATATTTGGTGTCACCTCCGAACATTCCAGACCTTTCTGTGGGCTGCCATATCTGCCACCGCTATGAGGAAAGATATATTCTGATGCAATCTGCAACATTTGATACACTTTCCAGACCTATGCTGATGCGTTCTGCAGCATTTGATACACTTTTTAGACCTGTGCTTCCCAAAGAAGTGATGTACCTCCATAGATTAACATTTTTCACCTAGGTTGGATGTTTTTTCCAATTTACTATAATAAAGCAAAGAAATTCAACATACAAATCTTCAGGCAACCTTTTCAACCAAACACATGATCGAATACATGGAGAATAGCAGTCACACCATACTTGAATTTTTTTCCCATCCCATATATATTGTGACATAAAATGACTCCCTCCACTTTGAAATCATCTTGAATCACATTTCTAAGTTGTCTCAGATGTCAAGGGCTAGGAACATTGCAAGGAAAGCACCTTAAATCCCAAGTTTTCAATGACAGAGGGAAATTAATACTTGACAAGAAATGGAATGTTGAATAACCAACCATTGCAAGCATGCCATATCTGGAAGAGACAAGCTATTCAAAAAATTGGGATAGATGTAGTTGCTAGAAACAAATAAGTACAAGACCTGAAATTGATATTCAACTCGTTTTTTCCGAATAAAAGGTTCGCATGTCAAGAAAATTGCGAACAAGCTTCATCAATGTACACATTTTTTATTGGTCGGTGGCAAGAGAAATCACAATCATTGTCAAAGAGATTCCATGATCTACAATTTATGCTTTAACTACTGATAACTCAACAGGCGTTCAAAAATCTTGGCATTAATAAATGAACGACTGAAGCTGTCTTAATTACTTAAATCACACCAAATTTTGATTACATTTAATTTAATTTAGATATTAATGTTTATGGAGAGTCGGCGTTTGCTCAAGTCATTGCAAGGAGTACAAGATGAATAGATGATAATGAGTTTATCTCGTTGAAACCAAAACACAAATTCATGTTTCTTGTTGCGTTATATACATCTTGCAGTCAAAATTTTCATGGTTTCAACGAAATTTGTGAACCGAAGAGCATCCTACAAACTGGGAGATCATTTGCATTTGAAATAGAAACAATCATTGATATATATTAGTATGAATACTATTAAGATAAATATGAAAAATTTCTTCATTAATACATATTAGTATGAATACTATTGAAATAAATATCAAACCTTTCTCTTGGCCAATACTTAGCCAGTTATCTGGCCAGTAGGCCTCGGGTCCGCGATACCCAACACCTATGTCTCCTGTTCCGTCATATACATCTTGCAGCCAAAGAACTTTGGTGATATGAAGTTTATGCTTTTATTATTGAGAACCCAACAGGGGTTCAAAAACATTGCCATTATTAAATAGAAAAAAAAGGTTTTTCGACTGTCAGATACTTATCCCTTTACCCCTTTTCCTTTTCCCATCCATTATGAATTTCTGGTTTTATACTTAGTCATGTTTCTATGATGGGCAGTTGCAGGGTTCACGGGTTGACATATCTTCATATCCATCTGTATCTTCACATGACGAATCCAACCGATCGCTGTTCCTTTCCATACCTAGTCAATTTTATGTCCACGGTTGATGGGTTGGTGCATACGAACTGGCCTTTTTTTCTTCCTGCCTATTATCTCTTTCTAGATATATACTTAGTCTTCTTTCTATGGTATCCGATTCCAGAGTTGGTGGGCTGACATGTCTTCATCTCCATCTATATCCTCACATGACAGAACCGACCAACCACTATTCCTTTCCATAGTTAGCCAATTTTATGGTCGCCATTGCGGCGTCGACGCTTACAAACTTGGCTGTTTATCATTCCGTTATATACATATTGCACTCAAAACATCCGTGATCTACAATTCCACCATGGGTTCCTCGTATACATTAACGTCATTCAAAGCATCTGTCGCTTCCTTCCATCCCCTGCAACTTTGCGTCCTTCCTGATATACATGAACTATGCTCTTACTAGTGACAACTGGACATAGTGGTACTAAATATGCTTCCATGATATGCAATTTATGCCTTAACTGGTGAGAAATAAACAGGGGTTCGAAAGGATTTTCATTACTAATCAAACACTAGATGTTCTTTTGCAAGATACTTAGTCCTTTTTCCCTTGTCTTGTTCCCGCGTATTATCGCTTTCTAGTTATATACTCAGTCACCTTTCTATGATCACAGGTTCCAATGTTGGTGTGGAAAATTGAACCATCCATTGTTCCTTTTCATACTTAGTGAATTTTATGCCCGAAGTTTCCGGGTTGGTGATTTCGAACTCTGCTGCTTGTTGTTCCGTGATATACATCTTCCACTCAAAATTTTCGTGATCTACAATTCCACTGTGGACTCCTTCGTCCTTTTTCCCTTTTTTTTTTCCAATGCATTATGGGACTATAAAGTATGGACATGATATTTTATAGACCATGTACGAATTGTGCATTCCATACCTAGCCACTTTTTGGATCGCGGGTTCTCGGGCAGGCGGGCTCAAAATTGGGCCTCCATTGTTCCGTGCCCTACAAATATCACCCAGAATTCTGCGATATACAAATTGACAAACAAACCTGTGGGATGGTTGACTCAACATTGCACTTCTATTGTTCCATGTCCTCAAAAAAATGCTCACAGTTCCACGATATACAAATTGACAGACGGACTTCAGGGTTGGCGGGGTGAAGATTGCCATTGTTTACGGATGGTAATCCCTATCAACTATCTAAAAATATCTAAAACCATTATTTTCAATACTAAATTAGCTCTCAGTAGTGACAACTAGATGCAGAGGTACAAAACAGTTGGAATCACACCCTCTGCAATATACAAATTGACTACCAGATTCTGACATCGTCCTCTCTTCCGTGTTACAGATTATGTATTCAAATGTCCGGAGCGATACAATTTGAATGCCTGGGCATCACGTCTTCTGCAGAGACCTTGTCAGCCTATTTTGGATCCTCCTGTTGCTAGGTTCACGAAATGTGCAACTCTTGGATACTGTTTCGGGTTGGCACCAAGATTTGTTCTACCACAGTTCAAAAATGTTTCAAAGTATCCTCAATAACTTCCTCTCGTTCCTAATATAGATTGGTTGTGCTCTTACTAGTGACAACTGAACACAATGGTATGAAACAGTTGTCATCCGACCCTCCGCAATATACAAATTGAACTATGCTCTTACTAGTTACAACTAGACACAATGGTATGAAAAATGCTTCCGTGATCTGCAATTTATGCCTTAACTGGTGAAAAATCAATATGGGTTCGAAAGGATTTGCATTACTAAGAAAACACTAGATGTTCTTCTACGAGATACTTAGTCCTTTTCCCCTTGTCTTGTTCCCATGTATTATCTCTTTTTAGTTATATACTCAGTCGCCTTTCTATGATCATGGGTTCCAACGTTGGCGTGGCAAATTGGACCGCTCGCTGTTCCTTTTCATACATAGTCAATTTTATGCCCGCAGTTTCTGGGTTGGCGCTTTCGAACTCTTCTGCTTGTTGTTTCATGATATACATCTTCCACTCAAAATTTTCATGATCTACAATTCCACTGCAGACTCCTTCATCCTTTTTCCCTTTTTTTCTTCCCGTGTATTATGGGACTATAAAGTATGGACATGATATTTTATAGACCATGTACGTATTGCACATTCCATACCTAGCCACTTTTTGGATCGCGGGTTCTCAGGCGGGCGGGCTCAAAATTGGGCCTCCATTGTTCCGTGCCCTACAAATAGCACCCAAAATTCCACAATATACAAATTGAAAAGCAGATCTGCGAGCTAGATGAATCAACATTACACTTCTATTGTTCCGTGTCCTCCAAACAACACTCGCACTTACGTGATATACAAATTGACACACGGACACCAGGGTTGGTGGGGTGAATATTGCCATTGTTTACGGATGGTAATCCCTATCAACTATCTAACAGTATCTAAAAACATTATTTTCAATACTAAATTAGCTCTTAGTAGTGAAAATTGGACACAGAGGTACGAAACAATTGGCATCACACCCTTTTCAATATACAAATTGACTATCGGATTCTGACATCGTCCGCTCTTCCGTCTCACAGATTATGCATTCAAATGTTTGGAGCAATACAATTTGAACGTCGAGGCGTCACGTCTTCTTTAGAGACCTTGTTAGCCTATTTTGGATCCTCCTGTTGCCGGGTTCATGAAATGTCCAACTCTTGGATACTGTTTCAAGTTGGCACCAAGATTCGTTCAACCACGGTTCAAAAATGTTTCAAAGTATCCCCAATAACTTCCTCTCATTCCTAATATAGATTGGTTGTGCTCTTACTAGTGACAACTTAACACAATGGTATGAAACAATTGGCATTTGGCCCTCCACAATATACAAATTGACTACCGGGTTTACATCTTCTACTCAAATTTTTTCGTGATCTACAATTCCACCGTGGACTCCTTGGTCCTTTTCCCCTTTTCTTCTTCCCATGCATTATGGATTTCTGGTTATATACTTAGTCACCTTTCTATGGTCGCGGTTTCCAGTGTTGGCGGGATGACATATCTTTATTTCCATCTATACAATCACACGACGAATCTGACCGACTGCTGTTGCTTTCCATACTTAGCAATTTTATGGCCATGGTTGCTAGGTTGGCAGTTTCCAACTCTGCTTCTTCTTGTTCCGTGATGTACATCTCGCACTCAAAACTTCCATGATCTACAATGCCACTGCACACTCCTCGGACCCACAAGCTTCACTCTACCATGGTTCACAAATGTTTCAAAGTATCTGTCGCTATCTTCCATCCCCACTAACTTCTCGTCCTTCCTAATATACATTGGTTATGCTCTTACTAGTGACAACTGCACACACTGATACAAAACAGTTCACATCCACCCTTCTGCAATATAGAAATTGACTACCGGGTTCCAACATCATCACCTTTTTCATGTTACAGATTATGCATTCAAATGTTCTGAATGAAACAATTTGACCGTCGAGGCCTCACATCTTATGGGGAGACCTTGTGAGCCTATTTTGGATCCTCCTGTTCACGGGTTCACGAAATCTCCAATTCTTAGTCACTGTTTCGGGTTGGCGCATTCAATATCTGTTGCTTTTTGTTCCGTGATATACATATTGCACTCAAAATTTTTGTGATTTACAATTCCACCGCGGACTCCTTGGTCCTTTTCCCCTTTTCTTCTTCCCATGTATTATCGCTTTGTGGTTATATACTTAGTCTCCTTTCTATGATCGTGAGTTCCAACGTTGGCGGGTTCCCATATCTTTATCTCCATTTATATAATCACACGATGAATCCGACTGACCGCTGTTGCTTTCCATACTTAGCCAATTTTATGGCCGCGGTTGCTAGGTTCGCAGTTTGGAACTCTGCTTCTTCTTGTTCCGTGATGTACATATTGCACTCAAAACTTCTATGATCTACAATTCCACCACGGACTCCTCGAACTCACAAGATTCACTCTACCATGGTTCAAAAATGTTTCAAAGTATCTGTTGCTTCCTTCCATCCCTACTAACTTATTTTCCTTCCTAATATACATTGGTTATGCTCTTACTAGTGACAACTGCACACACTGATACGAAAAAATTCACATCCGACCGTCTGCAATATAGAAATTGACTACCGGGTTCCGACAACGTCCCCTCATCTGTGTTATAGATTATGCATTCAAATGTTTTGAACGATACAATTTGACCGTCGGGGCCTCACGTCTTCCAGGGAGACCTTGTTAGCCTATTTTGGATCCTCCTGTTCATGGGTTCATGAAATCTCCAATTCTTAGTCACTGTTTTGGGTTGATGCATTCAAACTGTGATGCTTCTTGTTCTGTGATATACATATTACACTCATAATTTCTGTGATTTAGAATTCCACCGTGGACTCCTTAGTCCTTTTTCCCTTTTCTTCTTCCCATGTATTATCGCTTTGTGGTTATATACCTAGTCGCTTTTCTATGATCGTGGCTTCCAGTGTTGGCGGACTGACATATCTTCATCTCCATCTATATTCTCACATGACAATTCCGAACGAACGCTGTTCCTTTCCATACTTACCAAATTTTATGGCCATGGTTGCCGGGTTGGCACTTTCGAACTCTGTTGCTTCTTTTTCCATGATATACATATTGCACTCAAAATTTCCATGATTTACAATTCGACCGTGGACTCCTTAGTCCTTTTTCCCTTTTCTTCCTCCCATGTATTATTTCCTTCTGGTTATATACTTAGTCGCTTTTCTATGATTGCGGGTTCTAGCCTTGGTGGGATGACATATATTCATCTCCATCTATATCCTTAGATGACAAATCCGATCAACCACTATTCCTTTCCATACTTAGCCAATTTTATGGTCGCGGTTGCCGGGTTGGCGCTTTAGAACTTTGTTGCTTCTTGTTCTGTGATATACATCGTGCATGAAAAACTACCATGATCTACAATTCCACCGCGGACTCCTTGAACTCACAAGATTCACTCTACCACGACTCACAAATGTTTCAAAGTATCTCTCACTTCCTTCCATCCCCAGTAACTTCCTTTCCTTCCTAATATACATTAATTATGCTCGTACTAGTGATATACAAATTTCCCTTTGGACTGTCCTACCATACCTTCTTCTCTGTTACGTGTATTGCACTCAAAAATTTTCGAGAGATACAATTTGATCCTCGCGCCCTCACCTCCAACGATTGTACTTTGTAACCCTATTTTGAAGTTATTTTTTGCCTTACCTGCGACCTCCGTACTTTCTTACTATGCAATTAGAAACCTTTCATGCTAACACTTGACCATGTAGGAACCGTCAACATTGTCATTAATGAGCGAAACTCTCAAGGAGATCTCCCATTATTACGCATTAAACCAAGATTCCCAAAGAGTTATTTTTTCCCTTCCGATTGTTCATATCCAACACGCATCGTCCTGTTGGCCCACTCAAGAAATCTACAATGCTTAATCTCTCATTTCCATATCCGCCATGTTCGCATTTCTATGTATACAATTAATAGTGTTTAATGTTAACAATGCATCATGCAACGACTGTCCAAATTGTAATTAATGAACAAAAGTCTCAAGGACATCTCCCATTCACACACATTGGACCAAGATTTGTGCAGGGTTATATTATGCCTTCCAGCTTTTCATTTCATTCATCGTCTGGAGAAAACAAACGTTCTTGTAGAATTACAGCAGCAGGTCGACAACAATTTTGTGGAGATACAATAAATATCTTTGGACATCAAGACCATAACTTCCAGTGGTCTAGGGCATACTTTTACTATTCATCCCATTCCACCCAGAACGAAGTGATTTGGACCTCTGGAATAGCTTGTGCAAGCTGCGTCCCTGAGGTTTTTGACTATAAGGAAGTGGTCTCTTGGTGCGCCGAAAATATATTCCAGGCCAAATAATTATTCCATTACGCGACCATTATCCTGTTTCTTTGTCACCTCAAGTCTTCACGAGATGTTAAAATTTCCTGAGCCAACATTGACATTCAGAGGACAAGACTGCAAGTAGTTTCTAGAAAAACATGATAACGGGTTGGAAATATTAGCTGACTTCCTTGAAGGCCCAACAAAAGTTCCTGAAGATATCACAAGGTTGCAAGTAAGTTCCTTTAGAAATCCATTCTGGGAAATTGCTTGGCTGTTTACAAGAATAACCAGTCAGACATCCACGACAAGCATTTCCCATATAATTATTTATATTTTGTATTTCACAGTGAAGGAACAATACATTTTCGATTGGGGGAAGCTAATTTCCATTGAGATCTATTCCTAGTTGTCATGATTCAAAGAATCGTATAAATTTTATATGTCATCCTACTTGATTTTCGCAATAGTGCATTTCTATTCATTTCCAAAACTTTCTCTTTCCAATAAAATAAATTGTGGATTCGACCAAGTAACATTATGGTACGAGGCCCTGTGGAGGCACAAGGCCTCCCATTGTTTTTAATAAATTTTTAATGGCTTTGCTCAGTTTTAAAATATTTATTGTTAGGCAAGGATGCTCCGCAGATGTCTGGCAAGGCAACCAAGGTTTTGAACAAGAAGGACACACTTGAACAAAAGGAAAATCATAGTGTCCTCATGGTTTTTGGCTGTAAGGAAAATCCTTCTTTCCTTCCATGCCACATCACAAACAAGATGTTTGTTGCAGAAATAGCAAGGCAATACAACCACTAGTTGTATTTTTTCCATGACAAGAAAAAAAAAAACATTTCATTCCTCTACCCTGGAAAGTCAGAGACTTTGTGTGCAGAAACGTCAACAAGATTGACGATTTTGCCGACCTTTTCAAGAAATTGAACCTAAAGTATGATGAAAGGATAAAAGGGTTCGACCCTAATGGGATTTTTTGAGAAAATTTATTGGCAGTTGGCTTCAACAACTCTTTTATCCATAGACACCTGATTGAAGACAGGGACAATGCGACAACAATACTTCTTGTTCCGATTGTGACACAGAGACATTGTAAAGCACGACTGAATTGCACATACAACAGGGAAAAGTATCCTGTGAGAAGAGTACCCAGTCCCTCGCCAACACTCCAAGAGCACAACATCACGGAGCATCACTTTGATGACCCACCCTAGTAAGAAAGAAACCCATAAATATTCGAACGAAGGAGGAGATAAGAACCCTCCTCGCATAAAAATTGATAGTTCTCATAAAAGTTCACTAACCAAGAAGCGAAAAAACAATGCAGGGCAGGCGGAGGAACCCGAAATTGAAAGTGAATAGCTGTAACTTGAAATTCAAACTGAGAACATGTAGAAAATTGGGTCGTCCACAGTGGAAATAGATGAGACTGAAATTTTTGACGAAGATGAATCCTTCGTATTCCAGAGCGCTATTTTTGACAACCAATCTAAAAGTATGGTCATTGAAAAGAGAGATGTAAAAAACATGAAAGACAAATCTCGCACAGAGATTAACTTTAGGAAAATGCGGCCATCCCAAATCTCCTCATTTCACCAAGTAACCAGTGAAATTCTAAAGGATTCCATTGGAGGAATTGAGACGGAAAATGATAGATTGAAAGATTGCCTCAATGAATTTGAGCAGGCTTTCATTGCAACCCCATAATTTTCCATTCCTTTAGAAAAAATTGTACCTACTACCACTGCAGCCAAGATGAAAGTATCCTCTACCCTCCTTGCATGTTCTAGAGCCCTGATAGAGAATAACATCAACAAAAGAATGCAGCTAGTTACTAAAGCCTAGGAAAAATCGCAAAATTTAGTTTCCTTCGGAAAGAAGGAAAATGATTTCCTGGAACATTTGGAGGCGAATTTAAAAAATGATTAGCATTTCTGTGAAGAGGTGCTGATCCATTTTGCCAACTATGTGTTGATTAAGGTTGGTTGTCATTGATGTCAACCCTTGAAGAAAGCTCCACAACACAAAGGTTTGGGTAATGGACCTAAGATTGTTTGATGTAAAGATGAATCATTATTGTCTTGTCATGGTTGATAAGAAGTAAAGATGGATGAACTCCGAAGTGGTCCCCTTATGGTGAAAGCCCTCACAGGAAAACGCTTTGCGGAGTAAGAGAACCCATGCTTAATTGTGGAATAATGAGATGAAGGACATTGAATTTGTCAGGGAAAATATCCT
>SNQJ01S0178981.1:26165-36993 GCA_010110895.2 Picea sitchensis | reverse complement strand
AGTTGACACATGATTGGTACATACTTGGTACATGGTTGGATGCACTTGTTTATGGTACAGGTTGATTACAGGTTATTTGGTACATGTTGGTGCATGGTTGATGCACTTGTTTATGGTATAGGTTGATTACAGGTTGAGGTACAGGTTGATGCATGGTTCAGATTTATTGGTAAATGTTTACAGTGGTAAATCTCACAGTGACAGGTTGACAGTGGTTCCATCATTCTACTTCTACTTCAGGGTGGCAGGACGGGGCAAGGACAGGTGGTTGTAGCCACCTTTCGGTTGTAGTTGAAGAACATAGGGGGTTGTAACCTCCTTCTGGTTGTAGCCAGAGAATTGGGGAATTGGAGCTTCCCTCAGGTTGTAGCCTGAGAATATAGGGGGTTGGATCGTCCTTCCAGTTGCATTTGGAAAAAAAAAGGAAGTTGGTGCTTCCAATGAATGTAATTCTTCAAGACATATAAGAAAAAACATTCTGTGGTTTTCTCTCGATTTGGGTTTCCACATAAAACACTGGTGTACTGTGTATGTGTGTGATTGTTCTTTTCTTATTGCTCATTATTGGATAATAATACTACTTTGATATAACACTTGGATCAATTTGGATAAAAAGGATTATAATTGTACTATTACTAATTACTGATTCACCCCCCTTCTCAGTAATCCAACACTTGCGTCAACACATCAGAACTGAAAAGAAGACAAGAGAAACTCCCCTCCCCAAAGTGTACCAAAAAAATAAAATCATGCTGGCAAAAGAAAGTTAACAACCTGGAGCTCATTGTCAAATCATGTAAACAAGCCATATCAGAAAAAGGAAGATTTATTCAAAAGCCCGATCCAAATAGACTTAGCCAGAAGTACCAACGAGGTTCAAGACCCAAACTTAATTCTCAAATCCTTGTCAATGACCAAAGAAGCCTTCCATGAACAAGATGATATTTTAAAAGGGTTGTCTTTAGAAAATTTTTACGGCATAGTTGAGCATCATCTAGATGAGAAAAAGTGCTGGGTACTGGACTATGTGCAACAAAATGAAGAAATTGAACAGAGTCTGCATAGTATTTCAATGGATCTAAGGAAATTAGAAAATGAACTTTAGGATAGAGATATCCGGGATGAAATCAACATGAGCCCCATGAAAAGATACATCGAAGAATGGTTCCAACAGAGAATGGAAAACCTCGTCCAGAAAGGGCAACAACGAGTCAACATGACTCCACTGAACATCGATGACAGCAACAAAAACACATTGGCTTCATAGGAAGTCTATAGTGACATCTTTTTTTCTTTATCAATCCAATTTAAGTCTATACTGTCATCTTGCTTTTTTTATCAATCCAATTATGACCTATTTAAATAGAAAACTATAACCAAAGACTCATAACTTCCAATTTCTTCTTTTCAGGTCTTCCTCTCTACTGTCACACACTTCTTCTTTCGACATTCCTAATTCTTGTAATTATTTCTTTTTATGGTCCGCAGGATCCCCAATCCCAGTCTATATGACAAACACATTTAAATTTCCAGAAAAAATGTAACACACATTATTAATTTTTGATAAATTTCAAAGAAAATTGATTCGAGAATGCCTTTATGTATACTAAATTTTGGGTGTCTAGGAACCTTTCTTGTTTGTTCCAAAGAAAAATAATTCGGGACTGCTACATTTTTTGTGTCCTATTGTATGCTAAATCTTTTGTCTTACACGACGTTGTTACTATTCTATTGTATGCTAACTTTTTGGGTCTCCAGGAACCTATACTTTGATAAATTTCGATTTTTCTTGTGTCTAGAAGCCTTTGTTTTAAAGCAAGCTAATTCGAGAATGCTATTTTTTTTGTGTTTTTCTCCACGAACCTATGTAACATACGTTATTACTATTCTATTGTTTTATTTTCAATGTTGATGCAATTTCCAGAGATATGTAGTAGACATTATTAATTTTTGATAAATTTCTATAGTCCTGAAGTCTACTTGTCAATTTGTAACCAATTTTGAGCCCGCCAGCCTGAGAACCCGCGATCCAAAAACTACACAAGTATGGAATGAGGGTTTCGTGCATGGTCTATAAAATCTAATCCCCATACTTTATAAAAGTACATATTTCATATGTATCAAACTAAATATCTACTTTATAAAATTTGATAAATTTCAATTTCTTTTGTGTCCAAGAGCCCTTTTTTAAAGATAACTAATTCGGGAATGCTAATTTCTTTGTGTTTTTTTCCACGAATATGTGTAACAGATGTTACTACTTTTTTTTGTGTTTCTCCCCACAAACGTATGTAAAGAATATTAATTCAGGAATGCTAAATTTTTTGTGTCCAAGAAAATCCTTTGTTTTAAAGCAAACTAATTCGGGAATGCTATTTTTTTTGTGTTTTTATCCACAAACCTATGTAACAAACATTATTACTATTCTATTGTATGCTTTTAAATGATGTAATTTCCAAAGATATGTAACAAACATTATTAATTTGTGATAAATTTCTATAGTCCGCAAGTCCGCTTATCAATTTGTATATCGCGAAACTCTCGGTGCTATTTGTAGGGCATGGAACAATAGAGGCCTAATTTTGAGCCTGCCAGCCTGAGAACCCATGATCCAAAAACTAGCTAAGTATGGAATGAAGGCTCCGTGCATGCTCTATAAAATAAGCCTTTGTTTTAAAGCAAATTAATTTGGGAATGCTAATTTTTTTGTGTTTTTCTCCACTAACCTATGTAACAAACGTTATTACTATTCTATTGTATGCTTTTAAATGATGTAATTTCCAGAGATATGTAACATACATTATTAATTTGTGATAAATTTCTATAGTGCGCAAGTCCACTTGTCAATTTGTATATTGTGGAACTCTCGGTGCTATTTGTAGGGCATGGAACAACAGAGGCCCAATTTTGAGCCCGCCATCCCAAGAACCCACGATCCAAAAATTGGCTAAGTATGGAATGAGGTCTCTGTGCATTCTCTATAAAATCTCATCCCCATACTTTATAAAAGTACATATTTCCTATGTATAAAATTAAATATCTACTTTATAAAATTGTATATTTTGTATGTATAATTTATGTTGTCCAAGAACCTATAATTTGATAAATTCCAATTTATTTTCTGTCCATGAGCCCTTGTTTTAAAGATAACTAATTCGGGGATGCTAATTTCTTTGTGTTTTTTTCCACGAACCTATCTAATAGACGTTACTACTATTGTTTTGTGTCTCTCAATGAATATATGTAAAACATATGTAAAGAAAACTAATTTGGGAATGGTAATTTTTTTTGTGTCCAAGAACCTTTTGTTCTGCATGGAAACCGCATGTATTTCAACTTTCTACCCACGTGTCTATACTCGGTCACGTTTATTCCCATTCCAACCTGGCAGGGACTACGCTGCCATGCAACACTTGTTATTTTAGATATACTAATGAAAACATGTAGAAAAGTAAATAGTTGAGATACATTTTGATATTTGAACAAAAGATGGTAACAAGGTTTTCTAAATGTTTATGATGTGATAGTGTGGGTACAGATGGAGATGGAAGTTTAGCGTTGTGGAAACCCTAGCTGTAGACTATGCCTGGGTCCCCACTCTCTAGTCTAGCTGATCGAAACCTTTCATTGCAGAAGGTAATCACTCTCTCACGTTGTCAGGAGGTTAGAGTTACTCAGGCGCGATGGAGGTGATTGGGGAAGTGGGTGAAGCCTACGGTGACCCCGTGGACTATAATGGATATCCCTTGGATGATAAGATGATCTGGAGTGTGCTAGCTGGACAACTCCTCGTGCTTGACATGAGACCCCTATTGTCTATTGTTGGATATCCGAGGGTAGAAGCTGTTTAAATTCCCAAGCGACAAGTCCATGAAATTATCAATGGCAGAGATCTACTATCACAACTGTCCTAGTCTTGTGGCTTGGCCCTAGGCCTAGACTCCGAGGTGACTGCCTGGGGTAGTTTACTCCCTAACCCCTCTAGGAATATCACTGTTTCATAGTGTCCGAGGATGAAGGGTGGTATATAAGGAGTCATGTTTTTTTCTAGAGTCTCCTTACGAGGAACCCTATCCAAACAATCCATTTTTCTTAGACTCGCAACAAACCCTAGAGTTGCATGGTGGGTGTGAAACCGGTCCTGCTTTCCCTTTTCTGGAATGGTCCCCTTTCCAATCAGATTGCGTCTCCTCTCAGTAACGCCTGCCAACATTTCTAAAGATTGGTAATTCTTTTTGTTCTGAGCCGAACAAGTATTTCATTACATCTCCCTCTCCTTCTATCCATGCCTTTGAAAATGAGGGTTGAAATGGTGGTTCTCTTTACCCTGCTGGGAGGAAGGAGGGTAGTCAAAGGAAAAATTTACATGAGGTTTTGGGGGAGAAAGCAACGGTCAAAAAACAAAAACCCCAGGCTAGGATAAAACTTGTTTCTTTGCCGTATAAGTTGGCCTTGAGAGACAATGTAACACTCCCAGAGGTGCCGGATCTAGTAGAAAGAGTATTGGTGGGTAGATAAAATGGATGTCATTTGGGAATATCTCAACTGTGGGATTGGGTAAAAAAGAATTGAGAGGATATGTTGAACCCCCTTCCTTTGTCCCACCTTTTGTCCAAAGGGTGGTTTTTGCTAAAATTACAGAGTGCGGCAAACACGGAAAATGTATTGAGAGCCCCATGGTGCATATATTTGACGCCGTTGGTCCTAAATAAATGGATGCCGTTATTTGATGCTAGCTGTGATAGAATAGATGAACTTATGGTCTTGGTTCACTTGTCGAGACTTCCATCATAATTTTGGACGAAGAAGTGCTTCGAAAAAATTGGGAATACCCTTGGTAACTTCATGAACGCTGATATGTCTTTCATCTCTACTAGAAGGATGTCTATTTCTTGAATTCTGGTTTCCCTAAATCTTAGGAAATGGCTCTCAGATGAAATTGAATAGTCGAGGGGGGATATGGTATTTTTGTAAAAGCTAGACTATGAGGGAATTCCTTTCAAATGCCATCGATGCCAGAAGCACGATCATCGGGCATATGAATTCTCTCTATCTATGAGTCAAAGAAGGATAGTGAATTCATAACAAAGGAATAAGAAAATGTGGTCTCTCACCCTTGGGGAGGCTTCTTCTTCCCACTACCCAAAGCAACGCAGATCAAAGCTAGTTTTCCATGAAACAGTAGTTCAGGGCACTATAAAGGACACACAACACATGGAAATGTTTTCCTCGACAGGACCAGGCATGTGTTAGAGCACAAAGCAAGGTCCCCTAGAGATTGTATAAACCTCTATGTGCTTTATTCATAAAGGAATCAAAGCGCATTTGGGTATGCCTCCTCGACCTCCTTCCTCTTTAAATTTTTGTTTACAATGTTTCTCTTTTCTGGACAAAATTTGGGCTGGACCTGTTAAGAAAATCACTTTTTCCCCAACATCTTCCACCTCCTACCTCCCTGTTGCGCCTCTTCCGTCACCTTAGTGAGAAAAATAGAGGTGCTTGCAAGCTCAGTTGGGTCTGCTGAGAAGGACAACTGAAAGGAAAAGATTTAGGGAAAGAAATAGAAAACAACAACTAAGAATTAAACTAAGAAATTCAATAACAATAAATTCATGAGCATAGGGACATAGAGACAAAAAGAACAATGAGACCCATGTCACCAATGATAAGGCTGATATTAGTGAAAGAATACACTGAGAAGCAAAGGGACTATGAGTCCCTTCTTCCTCCAAGGGAGGGCTCTTGGACCCCCACAAGCAAGCTCTTCTTACAACAAATAAAATGGAAAATGATGAAAGAACTCTTTGCTAATCCACTCAAGGGGTGAGATGGATTGCCCAATGCAATGGTGAAAATATACTCTTGACAAGGATGGAGTCCTCAAGAGAATAATGTCAGCATAACTTTTCTTTGAATTCCTTGAAAAATGAAGTGTATCCATGGCCTTTTTATAGCATTCCTTTGAGCTATTGTTCAACTAGTTTGTAGTGTGAAAAGAGGCTAATTAGGGCATTTCTAGGTCTTTGACTAGCCATCCAGTCGAATCCATTCCAGATTTGAGTGTCAAATCAGCTTGGGAGATGAACCATAAGTGGGTGGGAGGCCGACCACTCTCATAAATGCATCGTTTCTCAGGTGCACAACTTTTTGCGATAACAATCACGCATCGTGCGCATGTGCACAATTTCTGCGTTCCTATTCTGTGCATGTGCGCGTGCGCCCAGTGTCTTCCTAGCGCCCTTCAATTTTTCACTACTTTGTATAGTTTTTTACGCTTTATGAATGATTTGGTGTTAATTCAGGTCCATGGATGACTTCATCACTGTTTGACGGCGCTGAGTTCTTGTAACCATGTGCGGACGAAATTTCAGTGATAACAGATGCCCCTTGATGGATGAGGTTAGGAGCATACGTATAGCCGAAATCCATCAATGTTTCTTCTACTGAGATTGTTGTTGTAAGAGAGAGAAATAGTGGGATCGTCTAGAGCAATCCGTTGGAGGGAAAAAGGAACCAGTAGAACCCAACCTTCCATGAGGTGTGTAAAAAAGAAAACTATGTACAAACGAGGCGGTAATGCCCCATGCTCCTATCATGTAACTCAAAAAAGAGGAATGAAGTGTTGGTGTAGAAAACTGCAACGCCCTCGAGGGAGGTCATGATAAAGGTAGAAGACAATTCTGTGGATGAACATACTCTGAATAGTAGGCAATGATCATGGTAATAAGTATCACCGTTTATGTGGGCATTGATAGCCCAACCAAGTTTAGAGGTCTTCGACAAATGAAAGAACTAACTGCAATAGTTGCAAAGTAAGAACCACCGTAACATGAGAAAGTGTTGACGTCGAATGTTATGGGGGTCAACGACAGCAGGGAGAAATTGTGTTTCACTCTGTGCCGTCTGAGATCTCTCATTGGGTGGGTAATGAGAATCAAGATACTGTCGCCCTTCTAGAAAACTGTGCTAATGTCGACAAAAAAGGGGGACACGACTCCTAGAAGCAAATGGCTTCGTGAAATCTTCTAGGTGAGGTTAAGAAGTGTAGGAGGTACATGGACAAAGTCAAGATGTAGGAAGACTCAAGACTGCTCTTGGTTGGAGTATATGTGAGATAAAAAGTGGCTGCAACCGTTCAACGAGGTCAAGTGTCAGGGGGACGACAAGACCAGGGATAAGTTGTGCCAGAGGCGGGACAAGGTGAACAAATTTAGAGGGTAGAGGTAAGTGGCCTGTGGGGTACTCTGAAGATATGGATGATGCCGACAAGGGTGGATGATAAGTAGTGCTCCAACCAAGGGTGACATGGGTTGCGATTGGCCAAAACAGGGAAGCAGGTCGCCAAAGGTGACGACAAAAATGTAATGTAATCACGGGAAATAAAGGCGTTTGTACAATAAATAATGAATAATTGGGGAGAAGTGTACAAATACAGAAACAGGTGCCCCAGTGTGATATGGTTGGCCCGGGAAGGGCATAATTTTCTCAAAAAATGGATGGAGGGTAGGGGCCCCATGGGTGGGTTTCTATATGAGGTAGGTGAAATGAAGGGAGATTTGCAGATGGGTAAACAGATTGTGGATGAAATGGAGGGTTCATGCTACTACGGAGGGGCATCCCGACCATAGAACCATGGAGAGATAATCTGGGAGTCCGTTGGGAAAGCTAGCAAAATGAGGAGAAGGAGTATGTGGTTGATGCGTGACATGAGGTAAGATTATCGAGACTCCCATCCCTAAAGGGTTTTAAAAAACAACATGAGTGTCAGAAGGGAAAAAGGGTGCTATGAATGGGACAACTCGTGTGGGTAAGAGTGCTACCAGGTGACAATACCGAAGATGCAAATGGAGGTGTGGGTACTGCAGAGCCGAAAATGGGGATCCTAGAGGAAAATGTCAGAGGGAGTGACTGGAAATGTAAGTGAGATTCAGAGGGAATGACTACATGCCAGTGCTGAGTATATACCTGAAGGGGTTGTGTTGATGTATGATAACCAAGTACCTGCACACATGAAAAGCAAATACCCAACGTGAACAATAACTGAAGATAATCAAATATATGAGCATGTATTTGATAAGTGTGAATATGCGCATGTGTACCTGATCAGGGTACGAAAAATGGCGCCTCGGGGGCTCAGGATGAAAAGAGGCCCAGGGACTGTCATGATGTAGATGATGGGATGCTGATCTTGTGGTTGAAGATGGATCGATAAATGGACGCCTGGATCTCCCGGAATGGTGAGTGGAAGTTTGGCAAAAAGGCCTATATATAGCTGTAGGGCCCACATTGCCACCTTATTTGTACTTGCTGCTATAGTGATTTGGACGAGAAGCATTTAGAGGAGATTGTGAGATTATGGGAGGATGAATCATTTGATTGAGGACCCACGAGTGTCAGGTTAGTGGTCTGATCATCCTGCATAGAATTAGGGTTTCATTTTTTTGGGCAGGGGCTGTATAGAGGGTCGTACATGGGTGTTTAGGGGTGTGGGCCCCCACATGCGCGGGCGATCCGGTAATAGGCATGCCCACGTGCGTGCCTGTCCATCGGATAAACACGCATTGGAGCACTGGTAAGGGGATAAAGGGCGCGCACGATGTGCACGCCTGGGGGTTGAACAGGCGCGCATATGTGTGTGCCTATCGGTTGAATAGGTGAGCACATGTGCACGCCTGTAGAGTGAACAGGCGCGCCTGAGAGCGCGCCTATGTAATGAACAGGTGAACACAAGTGCACGCCTGTGTAGTGAACATGCGCATACACGTGCACGACTGTGGGGTGTACATGCATGCATGTGTGCGCCCCTGTGGGTTAAACAACCGCGCCGTGGAGGAAAGGTTGACGGGTGTAAAACGATCTTTTTTATGTTGTTGATTGTCCATGTGGATGATTTAGGATGGTTTTATGTTGTGCAGGTGAGCTTCGGGCACAATTCTATTGGTTGGCGAGAGAGGGATTGGTTCCAGTTGTGAGATGCCATGGCTATTGAGGAGCCAGGTGTACGTGCGACTTTGGCAGCCTGTGGGCTGCTGAAGTTCTTTGAGTGCCCCTTGATACAGGCGCAGGAGTATCTCTTGCAGTTTCTTATCCGGATGTGGAGTCCGGACCTGCACTGCTTCATAGTGCGGGTAGAGCAGATTCCTTTCACTGTGGTGGAGGATGTGTATTTTTTGACTAGGCTCCCATTTTGGGGAACGCCCCTACCGGTGGAGCCGGTGCTACCGAGAGATACGCTGCTAGCGACGGTGGGTCGGAGATATTGTTCAGGGCTGAATTATATGTCCGGCACAGTTGTGAGCATTGGGGCGATGGATGCCCTAGCGCATTGATGTATAGAAACGATGATTGTGAGAGTGTATGGTTCGCTGGCGACGCAGCGGATCAACGGTGGCCAGCTGATGGTGATGGAGAGAGTGTTGGCTGGCGAGCATTTCGCCTGGGGGCTTACACTGCATTTCAGGATGGTGGGGAAACTGGACCACTGTCAGTCCACGGATACGGGAGAGTTTGCCTTCGGGTCCATCCTGGTGGCCTGGTTTCTGGAGAGGGTGCCGATGTTGCACCCTAGGATTCTATTGGGTGTGCCTAGGGTGCGAGAGCCGTGGCTGAGGTGGTGGTCGACTGTGTTGCTTCACCATGGTGGTGGAGAGGGTGGTCACTTCTACACTGCAGAGGTGGCACAGGTATGGTGGCAGATGCCACAGGTGATATTGTGGTACCCCTATGCCGGGGTTGACTTCCAGGAGGATCCAGACATGGTGCTACCTCCAAGGGAGGTGTTTGACCGTCGAGGTATGTTGATGATGTTGATATGTATGTTTTTGTGTTTTTGAGATAGCATGCCATATGTATATGATATAGATGCTAATACTATCTGTTGTTTGTTTGTATGTGCAGATGTGGCACCTCGTGGGCGTGAGGTGGAGTTGCAGAGAGCGTCGGCTCGTCAGGAGCCAGAGAGACTGCCATGGGGAGAGAGACACCGATGTGAGGACACTACGATGCAGCCAACTAAGCTGGAGAGGGAAGCGAGGAGACACCAGTTTGATGACCCTGGTGCTGGGCCATCACACGCTCCTCCAGCGGCTGCCGGAGTGGATTTTGAGGACATACGCCACCATCTGGAGGTGGTGTTACAAGATGTGCTTGAGAGCATATGGTCTCACATCTAGGATGAGGGTATCCTGGAGCAGTGTATGGGGGTTCTGCCACCATGGTAGGCCGTAGTACGGTGAGCAGTAGTGGATGGTGCTGCGATGACCGGATGACTACTGCTGGGGTAGGAGGGACCGGTAGGGGGTGGACCACCACCGCCTGAGGGAGGGGCAGGGGGTGGTGGGCCACCACCGCCTGAGGGAGGAGCGGGCGGTGGTGCTCTAGAGGCACCATGAGTGGTGCTCTATGTATTTATGTATATCTATTTTTTGTATATAGGCTGGTGAGCTCATTTTGTATCGAGGTGCTTCATTGGCCTGCAGATAGTTGTATTTTTGTATGTAAACATTTGGATGGCACTGTGGACCTTTCGATATATACATGAGTATACATTTTTGAGATCTATGGGGTGTTTACATGTGGTTTGTTAATGTATTGATGATGTCTAATCTATATATGTGATGACAGTTTGTGTTATATGTTTATGTATGTGTAGAGGTAGCTTGATGTGATATATGCCAGTCTAACAGAATATTAGCTAGGTTATCCGTAATTTGATTCAATTGTCTTGGAATATGTGTAAATGTAATGGAGTCAAAATGTCGAGATAAAAGTCTAACCTGCAGGTATTTGTGAAAGAGGTAAGGATCAAGGACACGGTACACATTGTTGA
>SNQJ01S0178981.1:0-10079 GCA_010110895.2 Picea sitchensis | reverse complement strand
GGGGTGAGATAGATTGCCCAATGCAATGGTGCAAATATACTCTTGGCAAGGATAGAGTCCTCAAGAGAATAATGGTAGCATAACTTTTCTTTGAATTCCTTGAAAAATGAAGTGTATCCATGGCCTTTTTATAGCATTCCTTTGAGCTATTGTTCAACTAGTTTGTAGTGTGAAAAGAGGCTAAGTAGGGCATTTCTAGGTCTTTGACCAGCCATCCAGTCGAATCCAGTCCATATTTGAGTGTCAAATCGACTTGGGAGCTGAACCATAAGTGTGTGGGAGGATGAACACTCTCATAAATGCACCATTTCTCAGGTGCATGGATTTTTGCGATAACAATCGCGCATCGTGCGCATGTGCACGATTTCTGCGTTCCTGTTCCACGCATGTGTGCACGCGCCCAGTGTCTTCCTAGCGCCCTTCAATTTTTCACTACTTTGTATAGTTTTCTACCCTTTATGAATGCTTTGGTGTTAATTCAGGTCCATGGATGACTTCATCACTGTTTGACGGTGTTGAGTTCTTGTAACCATGTGTGGATGAAATTTCAGTGATAACACTCCCCTCTCCCTTTGAACCTTTTCTGTCTCAACTCTTGTTTGCCCAGATCCCTGCTTCCCCTCCTTCTCTTCACCCTAGCCACAATCAAGATTCCTCATTATTATTATAGGAAGAGATTGTATGCTATCAATTGAGAAACAAACTCATTCAGGCTCCCAGGGATTTAAATCAAAAAAGGGAGGAAATGGGTTTAAACCCCTTTCCCCTGTCTTTCAGTAAGGGGAGAGGAAGACAATCCTTTCTCGCAAAAGATCAGACCAAAGCTGCCATGGATATGGAATCCGGTCGCCAAATTTCCATCACGGGGGACCTTAGAGAATTTCCAACCCCAGAGGGGCGTTCAAAATGAAACTGCTCTCTTTAAACTATATGGGTGTGGCAAGCCCCTCAAAGAAAATCTCACTCCAAAGGCTGGTGGATTCAACCCAACTAGACATTGTTATGCTTCAAGAAATTCTAGGAGATGCAAACCTAGTTGTCCCTATGATGGAAAATATATTTAAAGTTTGGATTTTCATAGGTGTGGATTCCATAAGACGTTTTTGGGGAATTGCGATGGGGTGGAGGAAAATATCTATCAAAATACAAAACTCTTGGGGTTTTTCCTCTGGACTGGAAATAAATGTAAGCATGGAGGACCTTAGAAAGGAGTTCACAATTCTAAATGTCTATGGTCCTTCCCAAGAGCGTATTCAGTACTAGGACATTATTCTATCCAAATAATTTACAAAATAAAGTAATATCATCCTGGGTGGGACCTAAATTTCTCCTTGGGAGCTGTAGAATCTTGGGGCCAAAGGCCCTAGGTGGATCCCCAATTAGGATTGTTTAGTCACAAATTGGAAGAGTCAAGACTACTATACATTACCCCTGCAAAACTTGGGCCAACGTGGAGAAATAAAAGATTGGGGGAAGAACACATTGTAAAAAGGCTAGGCCATTTTCTTATTTCCACCCATCTAGTGGAGGCTCCTTTACTCCTTAGATAGTGGGTGGGATCAGGAGGTGAATCAGATCGCTACCCTATTTTTCTGGAAGTTGTAGGAAACAAAAGAAGACTGGAAAGCCCATTTAAATTGAATTATACTTGGTTAGGAGGAGGAACACATTAATATAGTAAAGGATTTATGGAATCCCTTAAATCAAGAAGAGAGGGAAGTTATTCAGTTCACACATAATCTAAAAATTACAAAACAAGCAATGATATAATGGGTTGAAAAGAAAAAGCAGTTGGCCGAGCAGGAGCTTATTAGAATGGAGGCAGAGTTACAATCTATCTATGACACAAAAGGTGGAGGTTATAAATCCTCGGAGGCCAAATAGGTCCTATTGTCACTAGAAAATAAAAGAATGCAAATCCTACAAGCAAGAGACACATAATGGAGACAAAAATGTAGGGCTCTATGGTTACAAAATGGGGATGAGAACACAAAATTCTTCCAAGCATATGCAAAATATAGAAAAATGGAAAATACCATTTGGGGCCTAAAGGATTCATCTGGTAGGCATATTGCATCTTTTGAGGATCTGGCACAGCTAGGAACCCAACATTTCAAAAATATTTTCTTAGCTGAAAGATGGGTAACAATAGATGCCATTATACAACTATCCCTACACTTCCCAATTTTGTGGAGGAGGAAGACAACACGGCTCTAATGGAGTAAGTACTTAAAGACGAACTAAAGGAGGTCCTGCACATTTTCCAAAAAGACGAAATCCTAGGTCTAGATGGGTGGTCAATGTATTTCTTTATGGGTTACTACGACCTTTTTGGAAAGGATTTGTTAAAAGTAGTGGAAGAGTATAGGAAAAACAAATACATACATATTCCATTCAATGCAACTTTCATTTCTCTTATTCTAAAGAAGGACGATCCACAATATTTGGAATATTTCAAACCAATTTCTCTCTGCAATTCTATTTATAGGTGATAGCCAAAATTATCAGTTGAAGGCTTAAAGTCATTCTTTAAAAATCCATTCGCAAGAGAAGTTTGGTTTCTTGGAAGGAAGACAGATTCATGAAGCAATCTGAGTTGCTTAGGAGGCTTTACATAGAATTAAAACTCATAAAATCAAAGGGGTTGTCCTCAAAATAGATCTATCAAAAGCATACGATTAAGTCAGTTGGATTTTTTTGAGGATGATATTAACTAATTTGGGATTTACTCTCCCTTTCACCAATTGGATTATGAGTTATATTTCGTCGATATCCTTTGATGTCCTCATAAATGGTGCAGCCTTGAATTTTTTCACAGCAGAAAGAGGTGTAAGGAAAGGATTCCCTTTGTCTCCTTTACTTTTTCTGCCGGTGGCAGAAGGACTTAGTTGGGCCATAAATGAAGCAAAATGTAGTGGGGATTTCCAGGGATTCATTATATTTCAAACTCTTGGACTCTCCCACATTTTATTTGTATATGATATTCTGATTTTCTGCAGTGGACTAAGGAGGAACACATAGAAGCTATTTTCTATCTTGGACCTCTTCACTCGAGCCACAGACATAAAAATCAATGGTAAAAAATCTACCATATCAACACATCTTATGGAAGAGGAGGAGGTAGGAATTTATAAGTATTTCTTCCCTTTTGAGTCAAATCCTTTTGATAAAGGGTTGAAGTATCCCAGTTTTCATTGGAAACCCAACAATTACAAAAAGGCGGATTGGAGTTGGTTAATATCCAAACTAGAAAAAAAGGCTGAAATATTGGTGCTTTAGATGGCTATCTAGAGAAGGAAGATTGGTCTTTGTTAAGTCAGTGTTGGAAGCCATTCCTGTTTATTGGGTCTCTCTTGCATGGGTCCCAAAAGGCACATTGGAAACAATCAGGAGAGTTTGCTTCATATTCCTGTGGGTCGGCCCAAGGGAAAGTTTTTTGATGCCATGGATAAAATGGGAAACCTTGGAAACCCCAAAGCTACTGGGAGGGGTGGGGCTTTAAAAAATTCAATTTTTTTACAAAGCACTTGAAACTAAGGCAAGATGGAGATCAATAACCACATAAAGTTTATGGACGCAGGTGGTATTCCAAAAATACATCGGCCCAGATTCAATGGTGGATTGGATTAGAAGGCCAAACAAAGAGACTCAAAACTACACAATCATTCAGAAATATCTCTTAAAATTCTTTGCAGTAATCATTCAAGGGATTGCTTGGAAGGTGGGCAGAGGAACAAAAGTAAGACTCGAAAAAGACCCTTGGTTCAGTAATGATAGGGCACATCTCCTCCCTAAAAATTTAATTGACATTATTCACGGTAGAGACAGTTTCCATCTGAACCAAATTGCAGATGGAATAAGAAAAATAGTGTGGGGGAAAGAGTGGGAAGAGGCTCCACAACTAGGTCTAGGTGATGATTTTTCGGAGGTTTGGAACGTTTATATCAGAACTCTTAAAATATGGCACATCAGATTAATAGATAAGGAAGATGCATTAGTGTGGCACCATAGTCCTTTTAGAGTGTATTCTCCAGTTACACACAAATAACCTTATATCTCCTTCATCATGATCATGCTTGGTGGTGGAAAGGGATTTGGAAAATTAAGTGCCCTTTACAATCTCACCTTTTTAGTGTGGTGCTTGATTAAAACAAGGTACCGACTTGGGATAGAATGAAATTGAGAGGATTGGAAGGCCCCATATGGTGTCCATTATGCAAAGGTGTTGAGGAAATTGATATTCACCTTTTTTTACTTTGTCCTTTCACACTTCAAATCTGGGCTGAATGCTCAAGAGATCTTCAACAAAACTGTGAGTGGCAAGGTCCTTCCATTGAAGAGGCTTGGAAATTAGGGTTGTAGGACCACAAAAACCATAACATAAAATCTCTACCTCTACTTATTATCTAAGGAGTTTGGTTGGCTCGACACTTTATCATCTTTAAGGAAAAAGCTTCCATCCCAAGTTACATTGAAACTCAAAGCATTATCATTCTCTCCCACTTACCACAAGGGAAATCACCCCCCAATAAGGCAGGTTATGTAAGAACATGTAGACCATTCGAGGCCATGGGATTTCTTTGATGGAGCCTCACAAAACGAGGGTTTACTATGTGGAGGTGGAGCAATTATTTTCCTGTTAGATACACATCGTTTCAATATGAAATGGGGTTTGGGTCTGGGATCAAACAACTTCACTAATCTTATGGCGTTAAAACTTCTGCTAACCTTTGCTGAGGAGAAAGGGTTATCTAACCTTCAAATTTTTGGTGACTCAATGGTGATAATAAATTGGATAAGGAAAACACAAAAATGAAACAATATCATACTTTTTCCACTCCTTAAAAATAAGTTTTTATTATCTTGGACACTTACACAAATTTCTCCATTTGACATGTATACAGGGAAAGAAATAGAGAAATTGACAAACTCTCTAAGGAGGGTCTTCTCCTAGATCATGGGAAGTGGTATGTAGCAGAGTTTAGAGAAGAATGATTTTTTGAATATTACCACAAACATTTTATAGACACATGGGGATTAGAAGGCCCTTCCTCTTAGCAACGAAGAATTCCTCTTTTTGGTTTTTTGAATACCACATGCTATGTATCCGCTCCGATTTTTTTATCAGAAATGTTTATATTCCCAGGGTACATTATTCTAGTTTCAAAAAAATATCCTAGATTGAAGGTTAGAAGATGAAGATGCTCCAATAGTTGTATCTCTTATGGGGTGTTATTTCCATACTTTCATCTCCTGTGCCAATGGACGACTATATATTATTCTTATTTCTAGGATTCATAGTGGAGTTTTTTTAATATTTTGATTAAAAAAGTCTCATGTTAATAGGGAAGCCTATATTGGATCCTTCAGAACAGGATGGTCCTGATAGGGGAGGCTATCTAGACTAAATTCATGGATCCACATGCATTCTTCAGAATGCAAATTTTCTCTCTATATGAAATAAAATTTACACTTTTTTTATCTGGAAAAAAAAAAGGTTTTCTAGATACAACATCATATATATATTTGAATGTTAGACCAACAAATTAATAAACAATTGCTTTGATTTTTTCACAATTAATTAATACTAGACACATTTTACACAATTAATTCAACACCCGCCTACTTGTGCCCCCTCATCCCTCCAAACCCATACACATGGACTCTCACTACATGTTTATTTTTTTTATTGAATTAACTTTATCTAATTTAGCTTGAGTTTGTTTTTGCCTTCTTTTTAACAATTTTTTGTTGGGAAATCCCTAGAATCATTAGATTATTTAAAGTTTTAAAAATGATATAAGTGGCCATCTAAAAAATGATCGGGACGATAATTTTTGGGTCATGATATTTTGGTGCATTTTTCAAGGCCTTCCCATTCCTTTTGGGGTAAGTGACACACAAAGATCGAGGCTATGAATTAGTGTGATAATGTTATTTCTAATGGGTTCTGAGAAGTTATGATTATTGAGCAAAAAGTTATGATCTTTTCAAGACTCTTATATTTTTTGGACATTGTAGATTCATCAAGCTTAAATTTCCTTCTTAGCTCTAATCATGTTAAGGTTAAGGTCCCTACATTTTTAAGGTTTATGTTTCTTAGGTTTTTTTGGATTTATTAGAAAATGTAGTTTCAACTCTTGTTATGGGATTTTATGGCAATGAATTTAGTAGTCACATCTTTTCTCTCATATATGATCTACCACAATTTTAGTCATTTTGTATTGCTATGTATATTGCAATGTTTTTCACCATTTCATTCATAAATACATGTTGGTTTTTAATGCAATACTATTCTTTCAATCCTAAATTTGCGTTCTCTCCACAATATTGTATGTTCTCTCATTTTGTTCTCAATACAATTTGGATTAGTGGTATCAAAGTTTGTACTCTATTGTTTTTTTGTCCACGTCTCCAATGAGATCAAGGTACAAAGAGTGGGGCTTCAAACAAAATGAATTCAGTGAAGACTTCCCTAGTCGATCTAAGCAACCTTCCATGATGGACAAAGTAAATAAATACGACAAAGCATGATATCCTATCAAGATGTTAATCGAGGAAACCCTTGAGTGATAAAGGGATGATATGATGGACCATTTTGTCTAAACCCTTTGATGAATCCCACCGGTGATAAAGGCACCTTTGACAAACATTTTTTTCGAAGAAATGCCACATTTCAAGGTTTCTCTCTTGTCGGGTTCAAGGTGAGAAGTATGCAGAAGGGATCCATCATTGATCTTTGGGTTCTTCTTCAATATCTATTTCATCACTAAAGTTGGTGGTTTTTGTTGACCACTAACCATTTTTAATGATACCATTGTACTCTATCAATGTACCCCCATGAGGTGTAGAGAGTACCATCTTTGACTCATGTTTCAATTCAAAGGACATGTAGAATTGGGCCCCAATGATCAGAATTAGATCCGATAAGAAAAAATGGCTATTGAAACATGCTCTAAGATGATCAACAAATGAAAAGTTTAAGGCTATGGACGAAGAAGGATATTGACTTGTTGGCGTGAAGGGCCCCATGCCATCACGATTGATGACCATTCTGTATGTAATATTTGTAAAGTTAGGAATTAGATTGTTGTACGTAAAGTAATAATGAGGCTTTCATGAGACCCATTTTACGTGGGATAAAATACAAACAATAAAGAGAAGAAGGAGAAATGGACTAGAGAGAAGTTGAAGCATTGGGACACCCGACCTTCTAGCTATCCTCCCGATCGACTTAGTATTCTATATTATGTTTCCCCACAATGAGAAAAGGGTTCTTTGGTTGTGAATGATATAGAGAGACTGCCCATATGTCATCGAGGAGCATAGAAATGAACTAGAGAGCCTATAAATTGCCCATTGTTGAATAATAAAGATCTTGGCCAAAGCCAAAATAATGCTAGTTTTCTCGTTTTGAGTTTCTAGGGTAAATTATGAGTCTACGTGTGATGAATGTTTGTGGTTGCATTGTTTATGAATGGTAAATGGTGTGTACTGTAACTTAATGGTTGTATGTGTATGGTTTAGCTAAGAGAAATTTGTGCCAATTATTGTTTGAGATCGTTTTATATTAATATGGTCCCCATGGGCGAGTAAGCCAAACTAAAAACTCTTTAATCATACTCGTACGTTGATTTTGAAGTTGGAAATCGACGAACCTCTTTTTTTAGACGTTGATATTTATTTAGAAGTTTCTAATTTCGTTTTGAGAGTCATTGGGTTTTTTCTCTCACTCCCAAAGTTGATTTTTCTACTAGTCGGTGTCCACAAGCTGACTGCAGGTCATGTCTCACATTCTCGACTTTGCTGGGGAGTTTTCCTTTTCTCATAAATCATATATGGATCATACTTCAAAATTTGGGGTTGTCTTGGCGTTGACTAACTCCTCATGAATCAAATACAAGTTTTTACAATTCGACCAACTATTAATTTCGCCTAAAACATTTTCCTTTGTTGTTGAATTCCCAACTCGACTTTCAAAACGTTTTTCTCTTCTAGTGAATGTTACAATCAAATTCCATATGTTTTTATTCACTATGGGTTACGAAAATCGCCCCCCCAAAACGTTTTCCTATGCAACTAGTTTCCAAATCCACCCTCCATACATTTTTCTCAACTGTTGGTCGCAAAATCTGACCTTCAGAGGTTTTCCCTTCACAACTGGTCATTGAATTCTCCCTTTAGCTATTTTTTTTTTGTTGCTGGTCGCCTCATTTCACTGAATAAATTATTCCTTTGACATTTGGTCGAATTCAGTTGCAAATGACTCGACCTCCTCTCGGTTCAACATGGTCCTCTTCATTTGGTCGTTTCACATTTTTCATTTGACTAGACATGTAGTCGAATGACATAAATAATCGACCTGTCTTTCATACCTTCGACCTCGACTCAGTCTTCGACGTGAATTCCATATCAACTTTTGGGTAGTCGACCTCCTCTTCATTTGGTGGACTTGACTTGGGTGATCAACTTGCCATTTGTTGGGCCGACTCTTCTCGTGGCCTAGCTGGTTGCGTATTTTCCTGTTATCTAAAGAGAACATAAAATATATTTGTCGGAGAGGGTTCAATGTTGGTGAGACATATAGGATATACACCTCTCGTTTACGGATCATATGGTATCAGAGAAAAATTTCAAATGCATTTAGTGAGACTTGTATAGTAAGTACCTGCAGTGATTACAAAAGAACGAGAAACAAGTTTTTACCAGGGATAGAGAGAAGTAGAGCATCAAGGATGTTAAGGGAACATTATGAAGGAGAAGAGGGAGACTATCCCAAGGTTAGGTTGGATAGTTTTGAGTAGAGTTTGGCTATATTGATATCAATGGTGTCACAAATTTTGGAAACAAAGAGAAAGAAACAACATCAATAGAGGATTGTCATGAAGGCCCCAAGAAGGAAGAAAATAGGCCATATAAAGAGTATAATATTGAGCCAAAGATGGGAGAGTGAAGCTACAAAAAGACACATGTACCTTTTTGTGTGGAGGCCAAGGTGGGAATCAAGCCATATATCATAGAAGTAGGTGCTATCAGGATGAACCAATGGCTACAACACATGGAACTATACTTCAATGTGCATGAGGTAACTAGAGAAAATATATTGATTTTGCTCGGTTGAAGATTGAAGGCCATGATTTGACATGGTGGGAGAGTGATGTAGTAAGAAAAGCACTAGGAAATGATCCACTGATGATGGGATGTGTTCAAGGACATGATCAAAGCTCAATTTTATCCAATAGGATAAGAGGAACACCAATAAATAGTATGACATTACTCCAAGTAGAGACAAGGACAATCAATGCATGAGTTCACAACAAAGTTAAGGAAGAGCGAAATTCATATGGGAGTCTCTCTCAAAAGTCTAGACATGTTAGTCAAGTATTTGGGGGCATTGTTACCTAAAATTTAGAGGCACATGATGTTATTTAGACCAAATAAAATTTATGAGATCAATATTCAAGTACAATACCTTAAGGGAGACAAGCATAAGAAAAAAACAAGTACTCACAAGCAAGTAGAACCATAGGAACAATAAAGAAAGAATAAAAACAAGAAGAAGTGGAATGATTATAATATCATCGTAGCAACAAAAAAAGAAACACCTTCTATCCAACAATGTAAAGGATGTGATTCAAAGGGACACATTGAGGAGAACTATTCGAAATTTCACCTTGTGAAGTGCCCCAAATATTTTTAGAAAAGGAAGAAGAAAGAATTAATATCAGTGGATGATGAATAGTGGGTGGATAACACCTCTGACCTAGAAGGGAATATTAACTACACTAATATTCAAAAATAGATGGCATTAGTTGGTTGTAGTTACAAGGAGGAGAAGGAGATGACTGAACTTTTCTACATTAAAATACACATGAAGCAAAACAAGGTGGAATGTTTGTTTGATCCCAGATTACAATCCAATTTGATATCAGTGCAATTGGTTAAGAAGATTGAGATGGAGATTCAAGATCATTTGCATCCATACCACTTGGGATGGGTAATACAAGATGTGGAATTGAAAGTGAACAAACAATGCAAATTTAAGTTTTCCATCAACCAAAACTTTGCTGATGAAGTAG
>SNQJ01S0178980.1:0-19597 GCA_010110895.2 Picea sitchensis | reverse complement strand
CATTTCAGAATGACGCTATTATGGTGGTGGTAGATAAACCGATAAGCCCTGTTCATCATCCTGTCAAATCAACCCTTAGTAAGGCGATAGATATCGCATTGGTATTTATGAAAGAGGTGTTTAGACTGCACGGTATGCCGAAAGAGTTAGTGTCTGACAGAGACACAAAATTTACTCAATTTTTGGAAATCACTGAGGGTTAGTGACCGGCCAATAGGGACTCAACTCTCGTTGTGGTTAGCAATTGCCATTAAGAACGCCCTTCACAAGGGGTTGAGTGGAGTACAGGTTGTGAGAGGGGAAACATGACACGGTGAGCAACGTGATAGGAGACGGGTCCAACTTCACACGCCACACCATTCCGTACCCCCCCCAATTAAAGGTGAATGGCAATCTGAAATTCACCATCGTCGCTGGATCAAGGCAAATAAATCCTCGACTCGCTCCAGAGTTAAGCGCATTCAATTCTGGACCTCACTCACTAAAGGCAACAGCAAGGGGGTTCTGGAAAGAAGCCTCATCTATAGATCTAGGCAGACTTTGGTCGCTCTAGGACTGCCACCACTTACCCTAAAAGCTACATTTGCGCCCCCAAATTTTTAAAGTTGACTTTTCTTCCTCACATCTGACGGTCGCTATAGATCCTGAGATCCTCCAAAAGAATCTCATCCGTTCATCGATCTAACCACATGCTAACATCTCGACATTTATAAGTCCGATTTCGGGGTTTGAGAGCATGAGGGAACATGCCCTTAGGTATCCCGAAAAGTTGAAAACGCCGGGCGCCAAAATGCTTCCAAATCGGTGATTATCCCTTTGGTTTATGCCTTGGTCAATATGACCTCTTCCCACATGGCCACACTCTCTCTTCCGTCAGGATTTATCAAGGTGAGAGCCTAACCTCTTGTCAACGGAATCCTTGAATCCTCGATCCTCGATTTCCTAAAACGGGTAATCTCGACGAAGCCTCCTCAAATCGGGTCGTTTTATGGTTGTCTCGGGGTTTCCATCATGGAAAGTCCCCATCTCTCGTCACCAGAACTCTCAAGTTCCCGATTCCCAATTTAAAATGGGTAATCTAATGACACATGGCCTCCTTTAATCGACAATCCATATCTATTTCGAGGCTTTCGCCTTTTATTCATCGGGGTTTAACTTTAGTATCTCTTGACGAGATCCAACGGCTGTCCGCTGGTTTTCCAAATGTGAGATCCTCGACACCGTGATAAGTTCCTATCTCTAGAATTCTCCCACCACTGGAGTCGTGGAAGAATCAACGGTCCAGATGTTCTCATGGACCTTGGGGATCTACGATCCCGGGATTCTTTGCTACCCATGAAGACACAGAGAGACCAAGTGGTAAGGCATTTACCACCCTACCTTCTCCTACCACCTAACCCGGTCGTGACCACATATTTCCTGACGGGATCTCATCCGTCATTCAACACCTATTCAAGGTTAAGGTGCTTATCTTTCCAACTTCTTCTTATTATCTGACGGTCATGAGTGACAACAGATCTCCCGGATGATTCTCATCCGTCATCTCGATACGGTCGATGGATTTCTTAAGGCCTTTCACCTTCATGTCCTCCTTCCTGTGTTCGTGATGGTTTTTCTTAAGAAGGGTATCTCCATGGGGAGGTTTTAACGGTAATTCGAGGTAAGGGTATCTCTTTCCCAAGAACTAGGCGTGAAGTCCGAATTAGATCAACATGCATATAAATAAAATTTAAGAGGACATAAGCCATACACAGTATTTCCATACAAATATACAACTACCAATACCTATCAAGACAATATCATACCGACATTCTTATAATGAAATTATCTTCACAATTTCACATCTCATGATCATAAATGTCGCGATACATATATTTCAAGATGCCAAAATCAAAACAAGCATCAGAGTAACACCACTGTGGGATTATGCAACTGCTGAGAGAAGTGCTCGTTTCCACCCAACCCAGGCTCAAATGACCCCCAACGGATTTACCACTATCCACCCCTCGAAACAGACCATTTATGTTGTGAGACTGCGTCTCTATTTTTCCAGTGACCAGGAGAAAAGGCTACTCTCCTTCCTCTCTGCTATCAATTTACTCTACGTATTACCAAAGTTCTCTTCCTCGCTACGTTCTCTAATTCTCCCCCATGCCTTATCTCATGGTGGTTGCGTAAGTACCCATTTTCCTCATCACTGTCGCCCGACGGCTTTACGGATGGGCAGTTCACCACCATCCCCTCATTAACTCACGAGGATCCATTTACCTACCTCACCATGAGACACGCACTGGTGGTCACAGCCGCTTTTGGTTCTCCCGTGCCGCTGAATTCCAAATACGGTATTATTTTCGGTGGAAGTTAACGCCTACATTCCGTGTCTCTCTTCCAATCACTTCCGCAGCCATCATGGTCTATTTTTCAGCATATCCCTTCTCAAAAGTCGCATAACATAAATTACATATTATTCATATTCATCGAATTCTTTCCACAAGGTCCATTCACATCACATATTCACATTTCTGAAGCCTACATGCTCTTGGCCAGTCCACTTATTTTTACAAACTAGGGGAAACAGTGGCGTTATACCCCTCCTCTTAAAGGAAAAATTGCCTCATGTTCTTACCTTTTAACATGACTTTATGTACGTATAAACAACAAAAATCGATATGTATGTCTCATGGCATCCTCCATTTCCCATGTAGCCCTTCTGGGCCAAAATGTTCTTAATCGGGCATCTTTAATTGCAAGTAATGGTTTTGCCCTGAGTACGGGTTTTCTGTCCAATATGTACTGGGGTTCTGGTAGGAATTCACCCTCCGGTTCCACCTGAATCATAGACTACCAATTATATGTTTCATTAGCATCATGTACATATTTCTCAATAATGAAACATGGAAATATTATGTGCTTTTACTGTGGGAGGAAGTGCTAGCTGATAGGCTACAAGTCCCATTCCCCATTTTAGAACCCCAAAGGGTCCACAATACCGGGTGCCAATCAGGGCACGTTTCTCCCATTCTCAGGTAACTCTTCCCGGGCCTAACTCTTAGATATACATCATCTCTCGTTTTGAACTCTCTGGAACTTCTTTGATCAAAGATAATTTTTCTGTCGGTCTCCATACCTTCCGATTTGTTTTATCCGACACTTGTTGTTCCATTTCTTCAACATATCGGGTCCAACTCATGTTTACAGTGGTTACCCAGCTTGACCTGATTATTACATGGCCTACCATAGAGGACCCTAAAGAGACTCATCTTTAAGGATGCTTGGTAGCCGCCGTTGTAGCAACAGCGTAGCTCCCATTGGCTGATGCATTACATGCATCCCTAACATATCCTCCAATATTTGACTAATTTTTTGTCTCCGTCTGTCGGTTTGAGGGATGATAGGCGTGCTAAACAACACCTGTCTCTAAACCAACCATCGATCGTACTAGCAATTTCAGCCTCAATGGTTTTCAAAACCAAACAAGTTACACTTTTCAAGGAACACTAGTAATATCGATTACCTGTGTTGATTTGATTGAGATGGAAATGGAGCAGAATTGCCACGATCCACCACCAGTAATAGCTGCCACTCTGCTTATTGAAGTTGGCAACCAGTGATAAAATCCATGGAGATGGTTTTCCATTTCCATTATGGGATGGGTAAAGGGTGAATAGTCCGCCGGGTGTCGATAAGCTCCTGCTTTAACCTATTGACACTCTATGCACTGTGCCAAATATTATGCTATGTCTTTCTTCAATCCAAACAATAAAAATTGTTTTCTGCGGCAGTGATTATTTTCTCATATCCCTGGTGACCAAAGATATGGAGTAGAGTTTATGTAGTTCATCCATAATGAACCCTTCAAGTCACAATTTGAAATATACAACCATCTCTCGTAGTGAGTAGACCCTTCTTCTCGATCAACTGGATAGCCTCATTTTACCCAGCGGGTTGCTGTAAGTACAGGGTCAAATTTTGAACGAAGGGATCTGTCTCCTTTTGTGCTGCTTTTGGACTCCTGTTCTTGACATCCAGTCACTCCTGTGCAAGGAATTGTTTCATGGTTTTCATTGCTTCTTTCTATGGGGCAAGCACGTGTCACCCTATTTTCCTTTAATGTGTTTGATTTCAAAATCAAATTTTCTAAGGAGGGCCATCCATATATCTTGTTTGGCATTGAGCTTTGGCTGGTCAAACAAATACTGTAATCCACCATGATCTGTCATAAGTACAAATTTTCTTCCCAAGAGGTAATGCCTCCACATTTTCAAGGCATGCACTATGGTAGCTAGTTCTAGATCATGAGTCACATATGACTTCATGTTCGTTCCATCCTTTCGGGATTCATAGAAGATCACACTTTCTGCATAAGGACTCCTCCGAGCCCTCCCTTACAAGCATCTCACAGGCACACAAGGAAGTCAACTGGTCGACGATCTTCAGCACTGGTGCATGAGTCAGTAGATGTTTTAGGGTTTGGAATCTTTCTTCACATTTCTGTGTCCACGGAAATTTTGTCCCTTCTTTCTAGTGGGTAGTGATTGGACAACCAATCTAGAATCCTTTTTATAAATCTCCTATGGGTATCCTTCTAATCCCATAAAGGACCTGATATACGAAACATCCTTCTGTGGTAGGCCATTCCATGACAGACCTTGATCTTGTCAGGATCTAATTGTTACCCCTTCCTCGACAGAACATGTCCCAAGTAATGTATTTGCTTAAGAAATAAGTCACATTTGTTGAATTTAGCATAGAGTTGATGCTCTCTAGCACTTGCCACAAGTCTAAGATGCTCTTCATGCTCATCTCTATTCTTAGAGTAGATTACAATGTCATCAATAAAAACTAATACAAATTTATCTAAAAAAATTTACTGAGTACATTGTTCATTAAGCACATGAAAGTGGCAGGGGCATTGGTTAACCTAAAATGGTAGCTACCACAAACTCATAGTGACCATATACCCGTCCGGAAAGTGCTTTATGGATATGTTCACCCTTGATTCAGACTTGATGGTATCCCAACCTCTTTCGTCAATATTTGAGAAAATAGACGCACCTCCCAACTGGTCGAATAGATCATCGCTCCCGGCAAGGGGACTTTGTTCTTTATGGTTACTTTATTGAGTTGTCTATAATCTATACACGGTCTAAGGGTGCCATCCTTTTTTTCACAAATAGGACTGGTGTTCCCCATGGGGACACACACTGGTCGAATATAACCCTTATCCATCATTTCTTTCTAATTGTAATTTGAGTTCCACTCACTTAGGTGTGTGCTCATCCGTAGGGTGTCCTAGACAATCGGCTAATCATTCCCGTGCAAGTTCTATTGAGAAGTCAATGTCTCTTCTTGGAGGTAGGACCAATACCTCTTCCAGCATATCTTTGTATTTTCTTAGGATAGGGTGATCATCATCGCTTGGTTTATCACCTTCGATTAATTTCAACACCTATATTGCATATAGGGATTATCCTTTCAGGACAATACTTTCTCATTTGCGTATTGATATTTGCCTCACCGAGACAGTTTTTCGGATCCCTTAAAGGGCTATCCTTCTCCATTATTTACTTACACACTCCAAGGTTTTATGGTAACAGCCCAGCTCTGGCTTTATGGCGCATTTCAGCCAATCCATACCAACTGTCAGATCGAGTGATCCTAGAGGTAATACGCTGGCGGTTGCTTGGGTGGGGAATTCTACCAACATTAATCGGGCAAATGGGTATGGACCTTTTCATAATTCTTTTTTGGTGCCAAGTGACTAACTGTACTCAAATCATGGTTTGTTTGTTTTGTATCAGAAGCTTACACTTATCAACAGATTTAGGGCTATATAACTCGAATTTGAACTAGGGTCAATCAGTAAACACACTAGATGGTTGGAAAATCATACCTTCTATTTCCACCACCGGTCTTGTGGTCGCATTTTGGTTATTATCCAATGCTGCATAAATATGATGCACACTCCTTGCCACATCATTGACTATAGTAGCTTCCTAAATGTTAGAACTTGACGACTGCTCAAGGTCGGTGTGGACGCCTCTCGTGAGATTTTCTCCCAACCCCAACATTCTCGTAGGTTCTCTTTTGCCATCAATCTTTATTGGCATAGGTCCGTAGTTTTATTCTTCCAATGAGGGAGTTTTCAGAGTACACTGGCTGGAATTACTATGGGGTTCTTCTTTATAGTTCTCAAATCCCGAGGATTTGATCCTTTTCTGAAATCTCGAACCACTCTTCTATTTCCAGCCTCCACGAGACTGTTCGACATGTCCATATTGTTCATGACAATATGTTGCCTTTGAATAGTGTCTTCTAAGGTCTTTGGCTCATCAAATTCAATTTGGTTTCAGTATTCCTTTGCAGCCTTACCACGAGCTGCCATACCGCCTTGTCTTCTTTGATGTAGAGTACATATCTCAATAAGTCAAGGAATTTGTCAACATATTCCCTATAGTGAGCGTCTCAGCTTTGAGTTCATAAAACTCTTTAGCCTTCTCTCTGTCGAAATATTTTTCCGACAAATACTTCTTCCGGAAAGTATTTCAAACTGTTTCCAAGACAGCTCCTCATGACCCTTTCATATTCTTAAGATCTTTCCCACCAAATGGAAGCTTTTCCGCTCACGATTGAAAGTGGCCACTGCCTTCAAATTAAAAGTCATGGACTTGAAATATTTTCAAATTCAAGTAGCCAGTCTTCTTCAAATTCTCCTTTCTTTTATCTCCTCAATCAATGGGCGAGGGAGGTTTGGCCTTTTTTCAATTCCTCAAATTTATGACCCTTTGAAGTCTTTTGCTTCTTCTCGCTTTCTTCGAGAATAGGAACTGGTTCTGCTTCTAGAAGATCCCTCCGAGTCACTATTTTCCTTTCTAGAGGAATCATCTTATGCTTGTCCTTTACCTCTGGGTGGACCTTCCTTGAGGTGCTCCTTCCTCAAGATGGCCATTGATATGACCATCTTTCTACAAAAGATCTTTGGGTTCATGTTGCATTTGTCGCTGTAGGTCGGATAAGCTCTATAGTAAAACCGTGACACTTCAGTTTGCTTTTCTTGTTCTTTCATCATCCTTTCATTGTCGGCCTTGCAGCTTTTGTAATTCAACCATGAGACTCGTCACAGTCTTAGCTAGATCTGGAGGGTTCTCTACCGCTCTCCTTTTGTCTCTATTGTGGGAGCCTTCCCACCTCTTGCTGTAAGTTTTAAACCTGCGAAGCAAAGCAATGTATATAGATTCTACAATACAGAAATTATTCAATGGCTCACATACACGAGTACGTAGATTTTTACAGAAACCCTCACCGGAAAATCCTTTCTTATTTTCATTATATCGAATTTCACCATTCGCCATAATATATATTAATGCTTTTAGGTATTCAGAGATACTAAACCCTAACTCTTTAATCCGGGATTAATTTATAAATCAGCTAAAAATAGCAAAATCACTAAAAAATAGCAAAACCTGCCAAAATACCTCCTCATGTTGCCTTAACGCTGTAAGCAGAACTGTGGGGCATACCTGCCCCTGGACCCCCTAGGAAAGCGCCTGCCACACGGGTGAGCTCCCAGGGTGAATGGATCGTCAGACGAGTTGTCGAGATTCGATGCACCCACACAATAACACACCATGCAAAGAATATAAACATACCCAACATTCTCCCACTTGTTGTTTTCTTTTGCATCCAAGGGTCCAGGGATTATATAGTCAACAATCCAAGGCAAAATGCCCATTGTTACTCTACACCAAGAGAACTTTTATGTGCTCACAGACTTTGTCAATGAATCTGCATCATTCTTCAGTGTCAACCTTTCCAAAGCAACACTTTCTTTCCTCAACCATGTCTCTCACAAAGTGATACTCTACATCAATATGCTTTGTATATTCCTCTTTCAATGATAAGCCGGGTTCTTTGCCGTGAATATTGCACTGAATGCTCACAGCCTAATCTCTCAATCGCTTGTTGTACCAACCTAATACCTGAAATTACACAATATTTGTAACCATATCGGCTCTTTTTACTTGCATGTATACCATGTATTCATTTTATGTAGTTGAGAGTGCCACCACAATTTTGTCTTTTTCTCATCCAACTCCATTGCTCTCCAAATAGGTTAAATACATACCACTTGTAGATCTTCTACGATCCAAACTCTGTACCACTGCATCAACAAAGCCATGTATGTCCACCACTTCATCTAATCTCGACCTTCCTTGGTAGCACAATCCATAACTGTGGTGCCACGAAGATACCTAAGACCCTCTTTGTCGTTGTCCAATGTTCTTCCTGTGTTTTGACATATACTTGCTCAAAACTCCCACTACATGTGCAATGTCTGGTCTAGTACAACCATTGTGACACATCAAGCTGCCAATCAGATCGGGCATATGGAATATGGGAGATGTCCTTTCTTCTCCTGTCTTAGAATAATTAATCAACAGATAACTTCCCCACACCTATAGAATAGGGAACTTGATCGTTTACTCTCCATGCATATTAAACCCTCCTAATATGTTTCCCCAACATATTTTCTTTGATTCAACTAGAGTTTCATGTTTGTGCACGATCTCTTTCAATCTCCATTCCTAGAATGAAGTTAGCAGCAATGTAGGATCTCCTCCTTCATGTCAAATTTGGAGGATAGTCATGATTTCACCTCCTCCTTGATAACATCCATGTTATTTCCAACAACAACATGTCATCAACATACAAACACTACATAAAATGAAGTGATTACCAACCGCTTGGAATATACACAATGATCAGCCTTGTTTACAAACTCTTAACTAAGGATGTATGTGTGTCAAACTTGGTACCACATCCTAGGTGTGATTGTCATGATCAGAGGTGACTTCTTAGTTTAATGTGACTAGCTCTTTTTTTCCTCTACTAAAGCCCAGGATGCTTTCATGTAGATTTCTTCTTCCGTATCCCCATGTAGGAATGTTGGTTTCACATCCATTTGTTCCAATTTCAAGATCAAAAGCAACAACAATAGATAAATAAATCTAATAGAAGTTAACTTTAGCAACAGGAAAAAACTTTACCAAAGTCAATTCTCTCTACCGGGAATAACCTTTTGCTAGTAACTGAGCTTTGTATTTCCACTTTTCCTTTTACATTAAACTTCTTCTTGAACAACCATTTGCTACTAACTGGGATTTTCTTCCCAGCTGGAAGCTCAACTATATCCCATGCCTCATTCTTATTCAGTATCCATTTCTTTTCAACCATGGCCTTCTTCCAGAAGTTTACTATCCTCTCTCTGAATTCACTGCCTGACAGCTCGGGATCATCATCGCATTGTGATAAAGAAAAATTGGAACGGAAATCGTGTGGACTATACCTTTCTGTTGCCTTCTATCTCTCATTGATCCCCACTCGTATGAGGTTCTTCTTCTTCTGCTTTTCCTCTGCTTCCTCTTCCTGCATGATTCAGATTTTGCATCATCCAACTCAAGCTCTCTATTCTCAGTCCTGCCCTTTTGTTGGTGGGAATTCCTGTTTGACACATTTTTACCTCTCAAAAACAACATCTCGGTTGTAAACAATTTTCTTGGTTTCTAGGTTCCAAGATTATAACCTTTCACACCACCATCTTTATAACTAATAAAGATACATTTTTCAGCTTTATTATCCAGCTTACCTATTTTCTCTTGAACATGTACATAAGCATCACAACCAAAACACTCTAAGATGTTGAAGAGGGTTTCTTTCCAAACCATACCTCGGGTGGAGTTGTATCATCCAATGTTGATGAAGGTGGTCGCATTGACAAGGTAACATGTTGTACTCACTGCTTCTGCCATAATTCTTGTTCTAACCTGGCACCGATGAGCATGCTCCTTGCTTTTCCATCGTCATGTTCATCCTTCTACAACTCCATTCTACCGAGGAGTGTAAGGAGTAGTCTCTTACCTTGCTATACCACACCCTTACAATTTCTTCGAGTTCATTTCCACAGAATTCTCCACCACATTCTCAATACCTTTATTTTTCTTTTCTCATTCCCATTTTCTACCGCTTCCTAAACTCTTTAAATTTATCAAATACCTCAGATTTCTTTTCTAAGAAATAAATCCATGTGTTCCTTGAAAAATCAATTATGAATGAAACATAATAATAGATTTTCCAAGGATGGAACATGAAACAGTCCAAACACATCACTATGTATCAACTCTAAGATCCCCCTTTGCTCTTGTAGCACCAGATGGGAATCTTACTGATTCTGTTTCATCATATATGCAATTTTCATTTAAATCAAAAATCCGTAGTGCATCTAGACATATACCTAATCATACCTTTACCGTAATGTCTGGGCGTCTTTTTCTCCAACACGTTTCAGTCTTTGATGCCACAACATGGTCTTATTTTCTCGGACAGATATCTTGTCTCCTTCATTTTTTCTCACATACAAATTCCATACATAACTGTTGCCACCCATTAGTATAAGTTCTTCCTAACAACATGTACGTAGTTCCACAATTAACTCCCCTCATCAATACCATTTCTCCTCGCACTACTTTGCAAGTGTCCTTTCAAATATAGTTTTCACTCCAGCATCACTCAACTTGCTTACATAAATATTAGGCTCCCGCTAGTTTTGGAATGTGTAGAACCCCAGAAGAGTTGTAATCCTTCCATCGTTTAGCAAAAAACTTAACCTTTCCATGTCCCAAGATTTTTTTCATCGAGTCATCTCCTAGAGTACATCACCACCATCATATTTTTCATATATTCTCAGAGAACCACCCCTATGATATCATATGGTATGATGCACCTGAAATGATCAACCATACACCATGGTCTAATATGTGTACTTGTAGATGCTAGGTAAACATCACCTCTTCTTCAGTGGAGGTTTTCACCTCTATTGAAGAGGTACTATTAGATCCCTTGGTTTTTTCAACCTTCTTAGACTTGCAATCTTTTCTATAATGCCCTGCTATACCACACTTCCAAAGATTTCGTCATTTTCTCGGGACTTAGATCTACCTGTATATTTAGATTTCCATCCCGAAGGCTTATCAGGGTTCTTGTCTTGGGTACTTCTTACAAATAAACCATCTCGTGGTTGTGACCATTCATGCTTTTTCTTTCATCTCTTTCAGAGATAACAAGGATGCAACTATCCTCATACTTCAATGTAGGTTGAGGGGTACTACCTATTGCTACAACTAGATTATCTCAAGAGTTTGGCAAAGAACATAACAAAGTAATACACTTATCTTCTTCTCAATCATACAGATAATGTGATCCAAGTCGATTCTACCGGTGAGTATTGAAGGCATTTAGATGTTCGGTCACAAAATCTCCATCTTCCAACCTAAGATGATACGTTTCTTTTCTCAAGAAACAGTCTTTGTTTACCGTGACTTTGATTGATACAAATTCCCAACTTATCCCATAGTTCCTTGGCTGTAGATTCTCCGAGACATTCAACAACACCTAATCTGCCAGCAGAGTCGAATGGTACTCCTGCTCTTCCGTCCAACTTGTCCCATCTTCCTTTGACATACCAATAGGTAGTGTACTATTATTTTGTGTACTAGTAGTTTGTGTATTTGTAGGTTGTGTACCAGTAGCTTTTGTGCTTGTAGATGGTGTACCGTTAGGCTGTGTACCAGGATCCACACCATCCATTTCTCTTTGTCTACAAGAAGGTCCTCCCATCTGAGCTCATAGATCAAAGTTTTTACCGTTGAAATTATCTGTCTCGATTCTAGATGAGCTCATTTATTCCTCTTTTACTTTACTCAAATCTCCACTGCAAAAGCTCTACTAAACCAAGTTTTATCACTGCACTCCAAAGATAAACTTGATTCACAAGACCAGCCAAAACCTCGCAACAATGGCATCCTCTCAAGCCAAAACGTGCTCATACCACGTAAGTTTTAAACCTGCGAAGTAAAAGCAATGCATATAGATTCTTAAGAAATACAGAAATTATTCAATGGCTCATACGTGAGTACACGAGATTTTGCATCGAAACCCCGACCAGAAAACCTTTCTTATTTTCATTATATCGAATTTCACCATTCGCCATACAATATATACAATTTTTTTAGGTATTCCGTAGATACCAAAAACCCTAATCCCTTTAATCCGGGATTAATTTATAAATCAGCTAAAATAGAAAATCCGCTAAAAATAGCAATTCCAAGCACAGAACTCGAGTAGCATCAAGCCGGCTATCACCAGGCCGAACGCTGGTCCAGGGCATACTCCTTGCCCCCTGGACCCCTGTGAGCGCCCAACGACACAGTAGAGCCCTAGTGAAGGGATTGTCGACTCAGCTTGTCGTGTGATCTCGACGCACTCCACACACACATGCAAAAGAATATAACACATACCCAAATATTGGTGAGTCACCATTCTTTAAGTCTCAGAATTCTTGTGGCTAATCATCCTTTAGGTGAAAAGACAACGCTATTATTAGTCAAGAGTTAGATACATTTTATAACCTGCACATAAATCTACAACTCTTTCACATGCATACACAATGGTTCGTCAAGTTTTGACCTGATAAGAGATTTGCTAGTTACTCCTCGGTAGAGTGCTCAACTGAGCGGCATGCACTCATTCATGATCCCAATCCGACCGAGTGTTGTCACCATGATCTGATACCACTTTGTAACGCAGACTCCACTACCATAATCAGTTTTGTTGATTTCTATAGAATCAGAGTCTCAATGACGGTAGAGTTCTAGCGTAGCTAGTTCTCTTTTCTCCCATGTGATCGCGGGTCATGATAATAGGTCAAACAATCGTGGCGCCTCATTGTATTTCATGCCTCGGCGCTATAGGGATGTCGACTGCTCGATCCTGCAACCACCGGAACTCGGGTGGTTTAGTGATTGGCCAATAGGGACGAATCTCTACAAGGTTAGCAATTGGCCATTAAGAATGGCCCTATCAAGCGGTTGAGTGGAGTACAAGTGGAAAGAGGGGAAACATGAAACAAGGCGACGTGACATGAGACGGGTCCAACTTCACACACCACACTATTCCGGCCCCACCCCCACCTCCCATTAAAGGCAGAATGGCAAGGGGGGCCTGAAATTCACCTGAATGTTGTTGATCAACGCGAATAAATCCCGACTGCTCTAGAGTTATACAGCTGACTGACCCCTCGCTAAAGGCGTAACGGGTGGGGGTTCCGAAAAGAAGCCTTAGTTGTAGATTTGGGCGGGTGGACTTTGGTCGTCCAGATCTGCTCGCCAATTACCCCAAGGCGCATTCGCGCCCCTACTTAAAGTTGACATCTCTTCCCGATGCGTGAGCATCACAATATCGCTGCAGTGTGATGTTTGAACGTATTTTTGTGAGCACATGATAAATTGATTGAAAAACTTTTTGGTTGATGCATCAAATCCCTTTAATGAAGCCATTTATGAAGGAGTCTTGTATATTGTAATCATACCTTGAGCTCACTCTCATCCTTAAGTAGATGGAGGCATTTATAGTATAAATAATTAGTAGAATTAATTCATAGATTAGACAGTTTTTAGAAAGAAGGAGGGAAATGATATAGACACCCTCATTGTACACAGGTAGAATTAGCATGATTATTGAAGCAGGAAGAACACAGAAGAGAAGCAGATAGTTGTGTAAGAACACCCATGAATAGATATTTGAATTAATAGAAATAGTTGATTCAAATCCATGGTTTTGTGTATGTTCTCTGTGTGTTGATGTTAAATGATGTGCTCATGAGTGTTTGTTTTCCGGTTATGCATTTATTTATTGTTGTGTATGTGATTCCATGTTTGAGTTTGAAATCTGAGGGAATGAATAAAATGAGTTTCAATTGTTTCTTTATCTGAGGAGGATTCATGCAATGAGTGCAAAATAAAATGTCCGCAAGGAGTGCGTTGTGGAGGCTCAGGTAGTTTAACTCTGTTCTCATTCACCTAGAAGTGAAATTGGGTTACCGGAGCCGCGGCTGTGAGTGCGCAGCTAAGGAGAGTCCGCCAGAATTTGAGCAGAAGCTTTGAAGGACTGTTGCAGGTGCGCTTAGTGTTGAAGAAACCCAAACACTTGAAGTGTTTGCAGTGTTGTCGCAAGGAAGGCGCGGCAAAGGGTTCTCTTTTCTAAGAGACCGAGAAGTTGGAGAAAGCTCAAGTGGGATAAACCTTCGTAACTCAAGGAAGGATTTGCACGGTGGAGTTTAGTGGACCATCTAAAACTAGTGTTGCAGGGTTGCACACAGGAGCATGAGTGAGCGCAGAGGAACATTTGGTTATTTTCAAGAAATCCCGGGCGAGGAGTGAAATTGACGGACGTGATCTCGGAGGGGATCTGAAAATCCACCGCCGATCCACTAGAGTAATGAGGAGGTTACAGCCACACCGTGAGGTTAAGCCCGGTGGTCGTGAGCCATAGGAGCCGCTAGGGTTTCCCGTCAGCCATTCGACTAAGCAGAAGTTCCAATCGTTAAGCCCTAGTGAGTAGAGGAAAGTCCCAAAGAGGCATCAGGATATTGAAGGCATCGGCTCTCGTAATAAGAGACCGACCTTCTATTCAAACACCCAGGAAGTCCTGGCCGTGGATCTCAGGGCGGACACGCGTCAGAAGATCCGAGAGGAGACAGATTTCGGCACTTCTTGAACCCTGGAGACAAAGAAAACGTTGTATCAGGAATTGCGATCTCGCGATGTCCGAAAATGAGATGAGGGAATAGTGACGTGGAAGAATCAACCCTCACGTGCATCGGGAATCTATGTTTCGGTGATTCTTAGGAACTATAGCATGAATCGCGGAAACTCCCAAACGCCGGCTTCCGACAGGCTAAAGAGTGGCCAATGGAGAGTCGCATGGAGGACAGTATGCATCGAGCATCGTTCGAAAAGGTAAGTCCTCAAACATCGGTATTAGGATTCAATGATCCTTTGCGGAAGTACCGTAAGTCTCGACGGTGTGACGGTAATCATGAATAAGTCAACCCGCATGTATCAGAGCATAAGTACATCGGGACTCAGGGTGAAATCCATTTGTTTGATATCGCTGAAAGGGCGAAATCGCTAGGAGAATTCCCCGATATAAGACCGCTGGTCATATAAGAGAAGGTCGTGTGGACCAAAGGTATATCCCAGGGGCTAAGGCAGCAGGGGAGTGTATCGGTTTATCGGGGATCGGGGACCGGTGAGGCGAGTTGTTTTGGACATCGCAAGTGATGAAATCCCGATAGGAGGAGCCCCGATAGCAAAGTAAAAGGTCGTGTTGACTTGCATCGGATTTCAGAGAATCGCGAGACACAAACCACGCGAATTCACGGTGACTCAAAACTGCAAAGTCCCATTTCCCGATCGTTAAGGGAGATCTTTGGAGAACCGCTAGGGTGCAGAAAATTCTCGAGGCTGAGGAAGGAGGAAGATCCTGTGGAGCGATCGCAGTTCGGTGTGATGACTGGCCATGGTATCAAAGCAAGAAAATTTATTTGCTTTCTATAGCAAAGCTAGTTGAAATTCATTATGCCGCCATGAGATGGGATAGACAGTCACCCGATTTAGAGGAAAGAGAAACCCGAGGAGAAGTGGTAGGCAAGCACGTAATCTAGAAATGGAAAGAGAGATACGCGATCTATGAGCTAGACTCGAAGAAATGGAGATTAAAAGACGACGTACCAAGCGGATCTTAGAAGATTCAGAGGGTGAAGTTGAAGCAAACATGAGGAAGAAGTTGCAGCCGCAGGATGCTCAATGAACGCCTTTTAATCAAAGCTATTGCAAGGATGTGTGCAAGAGCAAAGATGGACATCTAGTTTATGAGGGAATCGATGCGAAGAATTTCTAGATTGGATTAGAGCTCCTCATTTACCTTCGATTATGAAGATGTTTAAGAAGATAAGAAGGTTACGCATGCTGTCACAAGATTGAAGGGACATGCGTTACTATGGTGGGATGAGATACAAGCAGATAGACGCTGCAAGGGAAAGCAGAAAATTAAAGGTTGGGATCGAATGATTGCAAGATGAAGGCAAAGTTCATCCCGAGAGATTATCAAATTAATTGCTCGTGAGATGAAAAACCGAGACAGAAGCTGATGACAGTAAAGAATACAATGAGGAATTCTATCGACCAATATCGTAAGGCAGGTCATTGGGAGAGCCATGATGAGAAAGTTTCCAGATACACGAATGGCCTGAGATAATGATATCCGTGATGATGAGTATTGAAACCATCCGAACGGTGGAGGATGCCTATCAAATGGCTTTGAAATCCGAAGAGTTGACGTGAAGTAAGGTCAGCGCAGACCGGTGCGTGAGTCAACTCCAGCGCAAATCGGGTTGCTCCAAGATACATACTAGGTCTGGACGATCGAAAGCCCGTGACTAATGAGGACAAATATGCTGAACAGTGAGGGAAGCATACAGAGCAGAGTGAAGGATACATTGATAATAACATGTTTCCCTGCACTGCAGGTAGAGGAAGAGGAAGAGGTGGAGTAATCACATGCTTCACGCGTGGAAAGAATGGACACGGGGAAGTCCTTCCGGAAAATTCAGAAAATAAGATGGAGGAGAAGCTCACATCGCCGCAGGTACTGAGAGGTGAGATGTTGAAGCGGAAGATGCAAAAGGCAAAAGGTCATTGATGATGCGTAAAATCCTTTTGAAACTCGAGAAGGAAGTGTGGATAATCTAACTCCAAAGAAATGTGACTTTTTCAGAACTACTGCAAAACCATGACGTGGTATGTAAGGTTATTGTCGACAGTGGTAGCACTGATAATCTCGCTTCAACCGAGATGGTAGAGAAGTTGAGCCGATTCACTCCGACTGAAGTCCACATAAGCAAAGTTTCATGGCTACAGTATGGGACATCGTAAAATGTCACTAAACAATGTTTAGTTGAATTCAAAATAGGAGGGTATAATGATTAAATACTTTGTGATGTCATTCCTATGTATGTTTTTCATCTATTGTTGGGTAGATTGTGGTAATATGATAGGAATGTGATCCATGATGGGAAGATGAATATGTATACTTTAGAGAAGAATGGGAGGACACATGTTGCTTCCAATAAAAGATAAGGAGGTAAACCAAAAGGGAGAAATCAGACTTCGCGAGAGGGAAGGAGCTTCTTATGGAAGTAAAGAAGAAAGAAGATCCACAATTATTTGTGGTCAGGAAAACCATGATCGCTTTTGACTAGCACGAGTAGACGATTTTCCAGAGAGTTTAGGACTATCGAAGAGTTCACGACATCGCGGGTGGACTAATCATTCGCTCAAGGCTGTCACCAATGAGGAGTGTGAGTCATCACATAGACCTCATACTGGGAGATATTTGTCAATAAAGTTGCGCATGTTGACGAAGAAAGGCACGAAGAGGTCAAGAAGGTCCAGGAGCTTCTAGACAAAGGTTTGGTTAGGGAAAGCTTGAGTCTCAGGTGTTGTTCCGATGGTACTCAGTCCGAGGAAAGACGGAGGCTAGAGGATGTGCATTGATTCAAGGGTTTATTAACAAGATAACCATCAGGTACAGGTTTCATTACTAAGGATGGATGATTTGATGATTATTAAGTGGAGCAAAAACAATTTCAAAGATAGATTTGAAGAGTGGATATCACCATTCGGGTGATGAGAGAAGGTGATGAATGGAAAACAACATTCAAGACAAACGAAGGTTTGTAAGGAATGGTTTGTTATGTCATTTGGCTTAACAAATGCACCAAGTACCTTATGAGGTTGATGAATGAAGTCCTCGGCTTTCATCGGAAAATTTGTTATATATCTCGATGATATACTGGTATTTAGCAAGAAACGGAGGTCAACATCCGGCATTTAGCCATTGTGATGAAAAAGTTACGCTAAGAGAAGTTGTTGATAAACATAATAAGTCCTCGTTCATGAAGACAGAACCATTTACTTGGGATTCAAGTATTTCAGCAAATGAGTTGAAGATGGACTGAGAGAAGGTGAGGGAAATCAAGAATTGTCATCACCGAGAAACATATTTGAGGTGAGAAGTTTTCACAGATTAGCTAGTTTCTACCGAAAACTCATCAGGAATTTCAATGGAATTTATGCACCAATGATTGACACAAAGGGGAAGAAAAAGACATAAATAATATTTTCATTGGAGGAAGGCCTCCTTCCTCTGTGAATCACCCACTCGCTGCATCACGTAGTTCCCTTCTTTTTCCCCTCAGGTCGCCCCCAAATCACTTCCTCATGCCCATCTCCTTGCGAGGTTGTGGTGGCACTTCTCGGCTGGTCAGCCCCGACGGCTTTACGGATGGGCGGCTCACCTCCCATCCCTCATTAACTCTGAGGATCCATCCAGCTTCATCAGACATTCTAATTCAGGTTCGCGACGCTTTTGGTTCTCCGGGCCAGCGAAGTCCAAATACGGTATTGATTTTCGGTGGAATTTAACGCCACCTTCCAGGTGCCCTCCACCGCCTCTTCACGCCCATCGTGGTCTCTTTTTCAAAGATATCCCCTCTCAGCAGCCCTACAATATAAATTCATAATATTATTCACATTCATCGAATTTTTTCACAAGGTCCATTCACACTCACATAGCCCACATTTCTGAGTTTGGTACGCTTCTTGGCCAGTCCAGTTGGCTTTTACAAACTGGGGAAATAGGTACACAGAGTATGAGGCTCATCTTCTTCTAATTCTTGTTTTTCATATTTGATTCATTATCCTTCAATTAAACTATGTTTTCTTTTATTTCTTCCTCCCTTTGATAGGACTTCCTATTTGAAAACATCTTTAATTTCTAAATACCACATCTTGGTTATACATTACCTTCTTAGTTTCTAGGTTCCAAAGCTTATACCCTTCCAAACCATATTTATAGCCAATAAAGATACATTTTTATCTTTTTATCCAACTTATTCCTATTATTTTCCCTTTGGAATGTGTACATACAAGTATCATAGCCAAAAACATTGAGATGTGTTAGAGAGGATTCCTTACTAGTCAATACGTCTTGTGTAGTCATGTCATCCAACGCTGATGAGGGTGATCAATTCTACAGGTAACATGTAGTCTTCATTGCCTCTTCCCAGAATTCTTATCCTAACCCAAACCATTGAGCATGCTCCTTAACCTTTCCATCAATGTCCAGCCTATCCTTTCTACAACTCCATTCTGTTGAGGTGTGTATGGAATAGTATTATTCCTTTATATACTACATTTCTTACAAAATTCCTCTAATTCATTCTCGCAGAATTGTCTACCATTATCCATCCTCAACACCTAATTTTCTTCTATCTAGTTTTCCACAAGAACCTAAAATATTTAAATTTTTCAAATTCCCCTCATATTTATTCCTGAGAAATAAATCCATGTATTCTCAAGAATTCATCTATAATGAGACATGGTACATAGATTCATCACAGTCCAAACACATCACTATGCACCAACTGTAAAATCCCCCCACCCTCATAGAATCAGAGGAGAATCCTGCCACACCTCCTACTTCCATATAAGAAATGTTCACATAAATAAATATCCAAATAGAAATTTGACATAACTTCAACCATACCTTTTACCATGTAGTAAATGAATCTGAATTTCTCTCCTGATAAGCCTTATGCTTTGATACAACAAAGTCTTTTCTCCAAAGACTACAAGAGATT
>SNQJ01S0178979.1:0-19598 GCA_010110895.2 Picea sitchensis | reverse complement strand
TCCGCGTCAGCCAACAATGTCGACTGTCGTACGACATCAAGCCCTTCAAAGATGAGGTATTGTGTGATGTTGCTCCTCTCGAAGTTTGTGATGTTCTTTTGGCCAACCTTATTTATGAAAACGTCATGTTGTATATGAGTCTAGGCCTCGTAGTGTTATTATTACTTTGACCAGGAAATTGTATAGGATACCTGAGGTTGTCCCACCTAGTGTTATTTCCTTGATCTCTGCTAAGAAATGCAGGAAGGTCATCTCTTAGACGGAGAAGTTTGTCTTCTTCGTGATTCACTCTTAGAATGAGAGAAAAATCACAGCCAAATCCAGGGTCTCTACGGCCAACCTCTCCACACAGCAGAAGCAAGTAGATAAGGCCGTGGAAGAATACTCAGATATTGTATCCTCACCTACCGAGGTACCTCTGCACTGCTAGGTCAAGCACCCCATCGATCTAACCCCTGGCGCACAGCTACCCAATGGGCCAGTCTATCGCTACACTCTGTTAGAGAATGAGGAGATCAAGCGACAAATCCAAGAATTGCTCCACAGGAGGCACATCCATCCTAGCTCATCACCTTGTGGGAGCCCAATCATGCTAGTATAGAAGAAAGGTGGAACCTGGTGACTTTGCATTGATTATTAGGCTCTGAATAAAAACACAGTCAGAAACCAGTACCTGATTCCCTGAATCAACGACCTCCTTGATCAACTCATGGGGGCCAAATAATTCAGTAAGATTGATCTAAAGTCTGGCTACCACCAGGTCCCGATAGAACAGACGGATGTATGGAAGACCACCTTCAAGTCATAGGAAGGCCTTTTTGAATGGTTGTTCATGCCCTTTGGTCTGACAAACACTCTAGCCACTTTCATGAGGATGATGGACGATATCCTATGACCATTCACCAATACTTTTGTAGTGGTGTATCTTGATGACATTCTCATTTACAGCAAGACTTGGGCGGAACAATTGCAACATATTCAGCAGGTTTTGCACACCCTGGGGCAGCACAAGTTATACGCCAACTTGGAAAAATGCTCCTTCGGCATGGAGAGGGTCCATTACCTAGGCTACATCATTGATCAACATGGCGTACATGTGGATCCAACCAAGATCCAAGTCATCTGTGATTGGCCAGCCCCAACCACACTCACTGAGCTTCGGAGCTTCTTGGGCCTTGCCAATTTCTACTACAGGTTTGTGTTGGGATTCTCCCATATTGCATGGGCCCTCATCCAAATAACCAGGGGTGGTGGTAAGGCTAAATTTGTGTGGGGTCGGCCCCAATAATAAGCGTTCAATGATTTGAAGCAGCACTTGTGCTCAGCCCCAGTACTTTCACTACCGAACCTGCAGCAGCCCTTTGAGATTGAGATTGATGCTTCAGACTATGTTGTGGGTGTCGTTCTCACACAGCACGACCACCCCATGGCCTATCATAGTGTGACACTATCAGATGCTATCTGTAAGTACCCTACTTATGACAAAGAAATGTACTCCATTGTGCAAGCCTGCCGCCAGTGGAGACATTCCATTCTTGGGAGGGAGATAGTCATCCACACTGATCATAAGCCACTGCAATTCATGCAGACACAAGGAAAATTGCAGAATGACTACCATCAAAAGTGGTCCACATACTTGCAGCAATTCCACCTCAACATCAACTATAAAACAGGAAGCACCAACCGCGTCGTTGATTGCCTCAGCAAACCACCAGTCACAGCACTCACCACAGTTCTAGACTCCTGCATCCATGAGACCTCTGGATGGCCCCAACTCTATGAGACAGACCCGGACTTCACCACCACCTACTAAATGTTGGGTGCAAAGGCAGTGGTCGATAATTTCCATCTTCAGGATGGGTTGTTGTGTCATCTGGGTCATATATGTGTTCCCTCAAGTGGGCGAGTGAAGCTAATCTGGGAAGCCCACTACAGCAAGGTGGCAGGACACTTCGGCATTGAAAAGACAATGGCGATGCTAAAAAAACATTTCTACTAGCCGAAACTTCGACAAGAGGTCAGCAAGTATATTAGGTATTGCACCGTCTACGCTATTGCCAAACCAACCACTAAGAAACAGGGCCTGTACACCCCTCATCCTACTCCTGATAGACCATGGGAATCCATCTCAATGGACTACATGTCGGGCATCCCGTCCACCAAGCGGGGAAATGACTGTGTTTTTGTGGTTGTTGATCACTTTTCTAAGATGGTGATTCTGGTTGCTTGCAAGAAGAGCATCACAGCAGAAGCCACTGCCAAGCTCTTCTTTGAACGAGTTTGGGTACATTTTGGAATCCCACAAACCATTGTCTCATATCGGGACAGTTGATTTCTCATCACATTCTAGTCGAGCCTCTGGTCACTGCTAGACACTAAGCTCACCAAATCCATGGCCTTCCACCCCTAGACAGATGGCCAAATCAAGGTCGTAAATCGAATGATCATGCATATCCTGTGCATGTATAATTCCAAGCACCCTTGCACATGGGATGAGAGTCTTCCCTATGTCTAGCATAGCTACAACCGAGCCTTGCATAGCTCAACCGGCCACAGCCCCTTTCAGGTGGGGTTGGGATTCCAACCATTGGGTCCCATAGACATTGCACTTCCCCTTGCAGTCACCTTGATCGAATCCTCTCCTACTCCAACTGAGGCTGACAAAGCCACCTGATTCATTGAGAGGATCCAGCACATCTGCCAACAAGTTCAAGATATCCTACAAAAGTCCAATGACAAGTACAAGCAACGCCATGATCAACATCGAGTTCCACATAAGTTTCAGGTGGGTGACAAATTTTGGTTGCACTTGCAAAAGGAATGCCTTACAGGACCCCATCGAAAGCTTCACCCACTGCATTATGGGTCGTACACCATCACCAAGGTTGTGGGAGATAATTCTTTTGCACTCAACATTCCTCCTTTCCTTGGCCTGCACCCAGTGTTCAATATGGAACTCCTTCGGCCTTATTTCCCACCATTATTGGACACCTTAGACATAGAAGAACAAATGACACCAACAGAGCTCAACCCCAACTGCATACAACATGCATCCAGTTATAATATTGTGGACACACAGATCAAGGGCACTCGACAACAAAGGATCCAGCTTTATCGAGTCATCAAAGCAGGGAAGCTCCTGCACCAAGGCAAGTGGCTTACCCGAGGCCAAATTCAGCAGAAATTTTGTGCAACTGTTGTATTCCTCGGATAGATCTTTCCAATGGGCTATCATATGCCTAAAACGGAGATCGTATGCAAAAGTTACAACCCCGGGAAGTTGATGTACTGACTTACCCAAATAGGGCCCACATGACTTTTGGTGCTTCATCTCCTAGGGTTAGGTTTTTGGATGTTTAGGGTTTTTGAAACTCCTCTTTATTTTAAAAAGGCCTTCAGAGCCTCATTGTAATCATCTTCTTGCGAATGAGCGCCGCTGTCACATCTCTTCTCAGAGATAAGCCGCCACCATTCCAACAAGTTTGTTTTTCGTTGCATTTTACAGTTTCAGCTTATTTCCTTATTGAATAGAAAACCAGTTTTACTATATCTTTGTTATTCTGTGTTAATCATCTGGTAATAATCTGTAGTCATTTCATTCTGATCATAAAATTTGGATCATACCGCCTGATGAATCAACTGGATCTGTTCAATGAACTTTGTAGCCATGTCCACATCATTGTGTCCTTTTGTTGCAATGTCTTTCCCAACTACAAAATCCAAAGGATATTTTAACAAGTACTCCAAACATGTTTCAAATGGAGATCTCTAAGTAGAAGAATGCTTGGCTCGATTATATGCATGTTGTACATATGTTGGCACCAGGCCGAAGTGGAAAGAAGGAGGATTGTGAGAAAGAAAGTGTGCAGAAACGGAAGTAACATCTGGAAGGTAACACAACACGTGCGCATGAAAGAAAGCGTGCACAAGGAAAACGACAGTTGAAGGATGAACAACACATGTGCATGGGAGGAAGAACCAACGTCGGTAGGGTTAGGGTTTTGGTAATACATTGTAAATGGTTGAAGAGCCCAATATATATAAATATAGATACACATGAATCATAGAGAGGTTGATTCACCTTTGCATTAGTTCAACTTTTGTAATACTCTATCGTAGCTAGATACGAGTTGGTGTGTTATGTAATATGGTCATGGACCAATTTTGTAAGTTGTTGAGCTAGAACAGAGGAGAGGAGGAAGATCTGAGGATTATATCACAGGCTATGGAGCCTGGTGCGATTTAGTTCACCTCGTAGAGATCTTACCCATCAAAGGGAATTGTAAGTGTGTGGCACTGGAGATGCAGAACTCTCATAATAAAAGAGCCAAGAGACAAATCTTTGTGGACGTAGCCCAGGAGGGGGTGAACCACGATAATCTCTATGTAATTTGATGAATGCATACATCTCTTTGCTTTCTTTCAACAATTCATTGTTATGCTTAATAAATGAGTTAATATATTGTTATGGATTACCATTATGTTGTTTGGGAATTAAACTGTGAAATGGAAACATACACCCATGAGGAATAAGTATATTACATTCACATATCGTAGTGCATGGATTTGGTTAATAAACCCCTATCTCATACTCAATCCTAGGTTGTAAACACCTAAGTCTTACAACCACCCATTTAAAGTTGTCTCGGGTGATACTGCGCAGTACATTCTGTGTACTGTGTTGCCTTTTGGTTTACCAAGAGGGCCGATAGTTTTAGAGGCTTTGTTGGAAACCCGAAAGACATGAACCCTGGGTCAATAAATCAGACAGTAAAAGAGAGCAGTTAAAAACCAACAAATGGTTCCGATGTCTTGTTAGAAGGAACAAGAGAGGACTGAGTATATGAGATAGATTGCATGAGAAAAGAACGATCGAAACAAGAAGACCAATGAGCCATTAGAAGGGAATGTTGAGACCATGGAACCCCATGAAAGCAGAAATTGAAGGTTGTTTGAGAACCAAAGAACTAGAGTTTGCTCAGAAAGACAATAGAACCCTAGACTCACACCTCGCAAATATTTGGATAAATACGTATTTATTGATTTACATAAAGTCTTTTTCTATGATTTTTCGCATCTACTACAGGAGTGGATACTAAGGTTGAAGGATAACCACGCGACGAACCGGATTCGATAGCTAGAGTGGACCCCAGTATAGATTGAACAGTTATAGCAGGTGAACAAGAAATTCACATGTGCAGTAGACTTTTGGCTTGACAATATTGTGGCAGTCTTCATCATTGAATTTGTAGTCGACACAGCGAATTCATACAGCACAGCAGAGCACAAATTTCTACGTGGACCTCAAGGAAGGTACATTCAATCCTTGTATACTTATATTAAGACACTGCTATATAAAAAAGGTGTAATGACAATGGAATCAGATAGCTAAACTTCCCTACGTGCATGGGGGAAGGGGGGAAACATTGACAGAGAGAGGATAAATGGAAGGAGGTGAGGAGAAAGGCAATAAGGAGGAGGAACCCTTGGACCTGATCATGATGGATGATGACCAGCTCAAGTGGATCTTGGCATCATCAGGAACAACACGTATCAGAGTACCCTACCAATATAAGGTGAATACCAAGAAGAGAGTTGTAGCCACGAGGGAAGTCTTAGCGAGAGATGAGGAAGAGGTAGAGGATCTTTGGGCTATGGAGTAGATTGAGGAAATCTTGTGCGCAACATACGAGAGGAAGACGAGAGGCCCAAGAACGGGAGGAGAAGGTAGCCATCCTATACATATTAATGTCAGTGTGGAACCCATGAACCCATGCACGGCTAATACACCAAATAAAACACCATTGTTTAGACAATCGAAGTTCAGAGGAAGTCTGACAAGAAGAAGTACATCTACACTAGGAGCGACAACTGGAGGAGCCAGTTCAGGCAGCACTAGTCAAGTATCTACACCACGCGGAGGATGTAGTAGTTCAGTATTCAGAATGGCAGGACATGATCCAACTATCAGATTACCAGAATTTTAAGGAGAAGCAACAGAAGACCTAGAGAAGCATTTGTTCATTTGTGCAAAGATCTGGGAAAAAAAACATATCATTGACGAAGATACCAAACTCGTGCAACTAGCGATTATGCTAAGAGACCATGCACTAGATTGGTACATGAGTCTATACATGAACAGTGCCTCAGGGATGGCAAGGACACTGGTCGGCATTAAGAAATTATTGATTAATGAGTTCCAGAAGCTGAGCTCAAAGGATCAGTACATGAACAAGATGATTTAAATAAGACAGAAACCAGGAGAATCAGTATGGGTATCGATCATAGGTTTTAGAGACTAAAAGGAAAACTAAAATACCTTATGACCGAGATACAACATTGACACATGTTCGTCAACTCACTACTCCCACACTTAAAATATCCCTTATGACAACAGAAATTTCAAACGCAGACAGAGGCTCTGCAGGTAGCCTTGCAACTGGAAGAGAACCAGTACTAGCAGACGGACCCAGTTATTGAGGAATTAAAGGAGGATTTGAAGAATCTAACATTTCAGCTAAACCAGAATAAGAACAAGGACAAACGAGAAGTCATTTGGTGCACCGCATGTAGGATGGAATGACACCACAACAATGAATGCCCAACATTCGTGCAGTATATGGAAACAGGTATGCCAAATCCACTACCACAGGGAGGGTTATGGTGCAAAATATGCAATAAATCGGGTCACGACCCTTATCACTGCACAATGATGCAGAAATACCAGACAGTTCCGAAGAATTCATATTGCACCTTTTGTAAGTCAGTAGGCCACGTCGACAAAGATTGCAGAACTATGGAGCTGATGTGGGAAAGAACATCTTATGCATACAGGGTATAGGTCGAAATGATGACTGGGAAAATAGCGCCACAGTTCATTAAACCCCAACTCCATAAAACACGACGCAGCAGCAGTACAATATTGTGCAATAAATATACAATAATGTGCAGCCGCAGTATAACCCGGCATAGCCCCAGTACAATACCACACAGTATAATCAGGCACCACATTATAATGCGTCGAGAGGTGACCAAGTAGGCTACTGAGGACGAGGACAATCTAGAGGAGGTTTCGAACGCATTAGAGGACTCGTCACATGTCACAATTGTCAACAACCGGGACATTACGCACGAGAATGTCCACTTCCACCAGCAACTTGTATGTATTTTCGCGCATCGGACCATGATATAGAGGAATGTCTGACACTACTAGTAAAGATTCAGGAAAAGAGGAACTAGAACAATCAGAATGTCCAATGGATTTCAGTCGAAGCCATGGACGATGGAAGAAACATCAATATAGTCACTCGTGGAGGAACGAAAACAGGAAGTGAAGCAGTTCAACAGGAACCAACACAGAACCAATGGGTAAATAAGAACACCAAACTAAGAAAGAATTTCGATGCACCAAAAGAAAACGAGACTTTTAAGGAATCCAGACAAGAATTTCAGAAGGAGGACACAACATCGACTTCAACTACGCAACTATTCAAGGCAGCCCCAGAATATGAGATGCCGCCATCATTGGATCATACCAACGGAATGAAACCCAATGGAAAATTAAGTACAATCAAAGGATTTTTGCAATCATGCGTAAAAGTATTAAGTGATCCCTCATCTGTGAAAATATTTCAAAACATACTAGAGAAATGTAGCAGCGAGACAGAAGAAAAACTAGAACCAAAAACTGTCAATCACCTACACACCAGAAGAAGAACAAGTAGGGAATTTAGAATAAATGCTAACATTGTGGATTTCAATATGGGAGACATTATACTAGACCTAGGATCTGAAGTGAATGTGCTACCNGAAGAAAAACTAGAACCAAAAACTGTCAATCACCTACACACCAGAAGAAGAACAAGTAGGGAATTTAGAATAAATGCTAACATTGTGGATTTCAATATGGGAGACATTATACTAGACCTAGGATCTGAAGTGAATGTGCTACCCAAGAATACTTGGCAATGTATGGGAGAGCCAACACTAGGATACAGCAAACCAGCATAAAGTCCTACCAATAGGTAGACCGAAAGGAGTGACAATAGATCTTGATGGAGTGCACACTAAAGCAAACTTTGAAGTCATTGAAATAGTGGATGGCACAACACCTTACCCAGCACTGCTTGGTCTGGGTTGGGCGTTCGACAACCAAACCATAATCAATTTGAAAACTAGGAAAATGACATTTGAATCTGGAGAATATAAATTCATAGCACCACTAGATCCATCAGAAGGGGAGAGGTTCATAGAACCCACTTGCCTGGACTTAGAGGAGATCGTCCAGCTGTACAGAATAACTGCGCGCAATGAATATTACGTAAACCCAACTACATACGGGGTACTCAGTTGGTGGAGGATTACTTCATGCACAACAGACTCAGACACCGGGTTAGAAAAATGGCAGCAGAGACTACACAAAGTATCCACGCAAAGATGTGCAAGAATAGACCGTGCATTAAGATGGGTAGGCACAGAAATCAGATAACCACCCAGTTTCCACGGACTAAATTATTTGGAAACATTCTTGACACAATACGAGGACGAAGTATTAGAAAACCAACGACTATTATCACTTGACTTAGCACTCAAGGCCACACCCGCAAGATGGTGGGGCTCACATAAAGAGACCATTATAGACTGGTATCAATGTAATCGACTACTGCGCATAAGGTTCGACGCAGAAAAAGAATACAACAAACAGTAGAAATACCAAGGACAAGAGGCACCAGCAGAACACTTGGAGAAATGCAAAACGCTGTGGAAAATGACGCCAGTAGAGGAATGGCCTCATCACTTCATACATACTTTAGAGGGCATACCAGCAAACTGGTACACAGACTAGGAATTACGCAAAGGAACTACAACATGGAGGACATTGCAACAGAACTTCACAATCACTTTCTCATTCGAGCATGAGAACCCCAACATAGACACGGCTCTCAAACGAATCAGAGGAGTAATATTCATCAAAGAACCGGAAATATAATTTATCACGGTAGAGAAACAACGGAATAAATAGACAGTCAAGGAACTATTTTCATGTTATCATGTACAGGAGCAAGCACAAGATGAAGATGACCCACGTGATATTCAAATCGAAGAAGTAGAAGGCGAAAGAGAGGTGGAAGGACCACCCATAGAATCAGAAGTCATTTCCACGCCAATCAAGGTAAAGAAAGTTAACATCGGGATAGATGAACAGCCCAAAATGGCCAGCATTGGAGACTACTGAGATGAGTAAACAGTAGAAAGCATCATAGAATTGTTGCGCGAATATAGCGACCTTTTTCCCACAACATTTACAGAGATGAAAGGTATAGCAGGAGAACTAGGAGAAATGAAGATACCACTCAGACCTGAAGCAAGACCTATAAGACAGTGACCCTATAGATTGAATCCCGTATATAAACAGAAAGTGAAAGATGATATCGACCAGATGCTCGAAGCCAGCATCATCAAACCAGTTGAAGAATCAGAATGGATAAGCCCGATGGTAGTACAGGACAAGAAACAAGGAAGAGGGATTAGGATATGCGTCGACTTGAGGAAGTTGAATGATGCATGCCTACACGACCCATTCCCTACACCATTCATGGATGAAGTGTTAGAGAATGTGGGGGGACATGAAGCTTACTCATTCACTGATGGATTCCCAGGCTACCATCAGATTAAGAAAGCACAGGAGGACAGACACAAGACCACGTTTGCGACGGAATGGGGATCTTAGCAGTACATAGTCATGTCGTTCGGACTGAAGAATGCACCCACAATATTATCCAAAGTAGTCATCGCAGCATTTAAGGAATTCATCCATCAGTTCCTCGAAGTATACCTGGACGATTGGACAGTTTACAATTTATTGAAAAACCATGTGGAAGTTTTACAACGAATGTTAGAACAATGCAGACAGTGCCAGATATCATTGAATATCAAGAAATGCATATTTGGAACACCGTTTGGGATACTATTGGGCCACATAGTATGCAAACAAGTCTTGTTAGTGGATCCAACCAAGATCACCGTCATTGTTAACTTACCAGCACTGAAAACAGTCTGACAGCTAAGAGCACCTTTAGGGCACACCGGATACTATAGGAAATTCATCAAAGGATATGCACAGATCATAGCACCAATGGAAAAAATGTTAAGGAAGGATACCAAATACCAATGGAACGACGAGTGTGTTTGGATACCCTGAAGTAAAAGATGGTTACTGCCCCGATATTAGTATTTCCATACTGGGAAAAGACATTCCATATGCATGTAGATGCATCAGTGATAGCACTTGGAGCTATCTTAGCGCAGCCAGGAGCGGGAGACTTGGATCATCTGATAGCGTTCGCAAGAAGAAAACTATCAGACTCATAACAGAATTATAACATGACAAAAAGAGAAGGCCTAGCCATGGTCTATGCACTGCAGAAGTTCAGACATTACCTTCTGGGGAAACACTTTAAGATGTTTACAGATCACTTAGCCCTGAAATACCTAGTCAACAAGCCAGTGTTGGGGGGGAGAATCTGTCGATGGTTACTGTTATTTCAATAATTTGATTTTGAAGTAATAGTTAAACTAGGAAAATTGAATGCAGGACCTGACCAGCTGTCAAGGGTCACAAATGGAGAAGAACCTATGAATCTAGAAGACACCATTCTGGATGCACAGTTATTCTCAGTACATATTTATGATGACTACCTCACAGAGATCATCTATTACTTAAGCACAGGTACTGCGACGCAAGAATATACCACCGCGCAAAAGAAGAACTTGGTAGTCCACGCAACCAACTATCAACTTATCAAAGGACATCTATACAACATGGGTGCAGATAGCATTTTATGAAGGTACATGCTAGAGCACGAATGACCAAGAATTTTAGCAGAAGCCTGCGAGGGAATTGCAGGAGGACATTATGCAGGAAAATCTATCGCGCAGGAGGTATTACGTGTAGGACTATGGTGGCCAATGATTCACAAAGACTCGAAAGAGTACTGTCAGGGATGCGGTGTCTGTCAAAGGGTAGGCAAGCCCAACAAAAGGGACGAGATGCCACTACGACCACAAGTAACATTACATGCATTTGATAAATGGGCAATAAACTTTATGGGACCAATTAAACCACCGGAAAAAAGGATAGGGGCAAGATACATCATCACCGTGAAGGAATACCTAACAAGATGGGTGGAAGTCTCACCAGTAAAAGACTGCAATGCAGAGATAGCTGCACACTTCTTGTTTGAACAAGTAATCACCAGATTTGGGTGCCTGATATTTTTTATGAGCGACCAAGGCATGCACTTCATAAACAACACCATCCGTGTGATTCTCGAAGAGTTTGAAGTTCATCACCAGAAGAGCACACCGTATCACCGATAGGAAAATAGCACAGTAGAAGCCTTCAACAAAATTCTGGAAAACGCACTGACTAAGATCTGTAACGTCAATAGAGACGAATGGGACCTCAAAGTATCAGCAATATTATGGGCATATAGGACTACATGCAAAAATTTGGCAGGGCACACACCATTCAAACTATTCTATGGCCAAGAAGCAGTAGTGCCATTAGAATTTTTAGTACCCAGCTTACACGTAGCATCTACCACACAAATGATAGAATGGGGCGCAGTACAAGAAAGACTGAATCAGTTATTGTCCATGGAGGAAGACCGAATCCTGGTAGGATTCCATCAACAAGTGCAGAAAGCCAGAGACAAATCTTGGCATGATCGACACATCAAGAAGAAGACATTCAAGGAAGGAGATCTAGTATTTCTCTATGACAACAAATCGTTTCAGCACCCAGGGAAGTTTAGAATGCATTGGCTAGGACCATACGAGGTAAAATTTGTCACAGATAGAGGATTTGTACAGTTAAGATATTTAGCAGGCGTAGACCTCAGGGGAATGATCAATGGGAGCCAACTAAAGATGTACAAGGACGGTCGACCACCCACCGCATAGTAAAAAAAAAAAAAAGTATTAAAATCTAAAAGAGAACAAAAAGGAAACAAGACTAAAAAGTGCACAGCATGCCAGAGATAGAAAGGCCACATGACGTTTGAAACATAAATTCAGCGAAGGCAAGGACAATGGTTACATACCAAAGAAAAATGAGCGGGAAACAGAAAGTCGGCAAAAGCAGTATGACAGGACAACACTAAGTAGAATTAAAGCACTACAAGGACTAAGGGAACATCACATTAAATGCGCCAACTAGAGACGAAAAAGAAAGCGTAATGGAAAGTATGAAACCACCACAGATGCATTGAACCCACAGTTATGGTGCATTAATCACATCATGGAGGAAGCATCCTCGACAAGCTTCATGACATGCCCATACAACACGCGAGCATGGGAGAAACTAGTCTATTCACGAAAGGAGAACAGAGAGAGATAAATAGCAACAAGAATGAACAGAGCAAGACCAGAGATCTCACCAAATTCATTCGAACTCGGAAAATGTTCGACGGTCATCAATATGGCACCACCAAAGCTAGCACAACCAGGCTAGACAATAAGACTGACTAGGGTTCAAACTAGGTCACGAGGACCGCTGGAGGAAAATGAGCAGCAGTAGTTAGAGATCGTCGATATCAACGAGATCCCATCCCTAGAGGCGATACCAGTAAACCCTACACCGATACTGGAAGAGATTCAGCAGCCACAAGCAGGGACCACAAAAGAGGATACGCCAGCAGTAGCGCAGGAGCTTCAGAATGAGGAAGTGGAAACCCAACGGGAAGTGCAACTAGAAAGCACTCAAGCAACCGCGGAAGTTAACGAAATGGAACAGAATCTGGGAGCAACAATGCAACTAGACGAGTCACAAGAACCCAGCCTAGGTCAACCAATAGAGGAGACTACTGGAAGTACCTCGGATTGGCCAGAATGGTTGATGGGGGAACAATCAGAAGTTGTTGGAACTTCTAACCAGCCACCACAACAGGATGATAGAGTTTAGATACCGAGCTCACCTCGCAACAAACCTGTAGTGGAAATTGTGCTACCACACATATTAGATGGAGTACAGGTAGAACCGCAACTACTGGGTCAGGTTGGGAAGCTCAAGTATTCTGACCATGACGTATTAGACGAAACTAAGTTCCTGGAACTCGCATAGAGGGTCTTTATGCAGACCATAACCATAAAACAACTTGGAGAAACGATCATCCAGCCACACCAGTGGGCAGTTGGGCTGAACAGAACATGAATCTTAGGTTTGTTGAAGCTACCACATTTTGGCAGAGGCCAGCATGCGACAGCATGTGTCAAGAAGTTGTTAGCAGTCATGCATGGAGGGGATATATGGATGGATAAACCCATCCCCATAACTATTGATCTTATCGCGTAGATAAAAGGACTACCCATTCAGGGTATGAATCTCGTGTTGATTCTGGACGACAAATCCAAGGAGAAAGTGTTGGCAGAAGAGATGAAGAAGAAATGTGGCACCGACAGAGGAACGAGGGGCATCGTAATCAAATGAATCAACAATGCAGCTACACAACTGGGCGCAAATATATTAGCTTGCAAATTTCTCAAAAAATTCTGCAAAGAGGAAGTGCCAACAGGAGTCATTCCAGTTGCAGCGTAGTAGGCAGAAGGTACCTTTATGATTTGGGCACCATATCTATTGAATTTGTTTCAGGTGGACTACAAGCATGCACAGGACCTAGGCACAAAATTCCATTACTCATGGTTGATCACCCTAATAGCCTTCATGGGATGGCGGGAACCAGAGTATGTAATTTTTTGCACTAGAACACAACCAACGGGAGAGAGATACCTATTACTGAGATCTGGGCCACATGCTAGGCATAAACGGGAGAATGGAATCATATTTGAAGCATACCTATGGGACATACAGGAAGCCATCAGTTGATCATGGAGAATAACACCAGAGGTTGTCGCGCAATATGCAGATATTGCCAATTTCTGATCCACAAGACAGACAATGTGGATACAACCAAGGCAGGATCTAGATAGACAATGGATATCGATGCGATACTGCATCACATAAGGTGATATAGACATGGTCATCAGTGAATGGCCTGATGAATGGAGGATCCCAGCCATTACCCGAGAAGTACCGGAAAGAACAACAGAAGGAGAGGCAGTGCAGGCAGAAACATAGCTTTCGAAAGTCCCAGTGCCCAAGAAAGCAAGGACGGGCCAAAACAAGCCGACATAGGTAGACGAAGGGTCAAAGCAGATAGGGACCTAGAAGGGGCATAAAGAAACTACACAGTCGACCAAGGGAAAACCGAAACAAGCTAAGGGAGCAAGGGAGACCACCCCAAACCCCATCACACAAGAACCATGGGGAAATAAGAGACCAATCGCGCAAGAAGGAGGCGCATGCAAGAAATCAAAGGTGCAACGAGCATCACCAGACTATACAATCATTGAGGATGACGGGTAAATGATCGCCAGAATGGTCCAAGATTGCTTAGTGGAAGATTTTGATCATGCAGCGCATCACAGGGATAAACTGCAAAAGGAGCTGGAAGAAATCAGACAGTTCCTCAAGAAATTTGGGGAAGCACAGAAAGCAAGCAGCAGCAGAGGCACAAAGCCACTGACAATACAGGCCAAAGAAAGAGTGGAGGTAGAAGAACGAGACCCAACCCACCCCATGCCACACGCAAACACAATGATTTACATCAAACCTAACATGTTGTGCATGGATGAAATCGTGGGGCAGACACCCCTGAAAGACTTGGACCACATCCAATTGGTCTTGACACGGATGCCATCAAGGGAACTACACAAATTGTAGCTTAGTGTCAACCATGAGTTATAGTCTCGTGCACATAAAAATTTAGTCGAGCTACAATAAGAAACAATGAAGCATGAGGCGCTGGAAAAAGTCTGTGAGTAGGACAAGCTCAAAACTCAAGAGGAAAAAGAACACAGAAATGAGCTAGAACGAAGAGTGGGAGGAGTTTTTGAAAAACTCTCAAGCACTGTGCAAGGGAATGAACTCTTGGTAGCAGGAAAGATTGATCAGATTGCGCAGGCAATTGATCAATATCATAAGGAGATCGAGAATCTCCACGAACAACTCACACCAACCACTCCACCGGTAGTGAAGGAGCAAAGGAAGTAGGAAGCAACAACGCAGTTGCAGGAGATGGAATAGCAAGTTAGCACAGCAACTGAATTGCTCGATAAAGCAACATAACTTTGGACAAGGTTGGGAGAGGATCCACAGGTCCAACATTGGGACAAGGAAGAGGAAATGATCAATGCAACGATCCAAGAACTCAAACAGAGGAAGAAGACCATACCAATCCCAGAACAAGTCAAAGGGATGCAGGAGATAAAGAAGATGCAGGCAGAACTTATCACTGTGCAAACACAGAAATAGGAGTGTCAGGCTCAAATAGAACCACTACAAGAACGGGTAGCAGAAATACTCGCACAAGTAGAAGGAGCTAAAACACAGGTAGCATAGACCCAGACTGAATGTGCAGGATTTTTGAGCGATGAAGTGGTAGTTCAGGTAGTAGACACCATCAAGGAGAAGACCGCGCAGGTACTGACAAAAGCAACAGAGATCAAGGAAAAGTTCCAGACGATCACCAAGGAGATCGAAGAAGCTCAGAAGGATTAGGTGACTTGGTATGAGTCACATGTCAGTGTTGGGGGCCTGTTGGCACTAGGATGAAGTGAAAAGAAGGAGGATCGTGAGAAAGAAAGTGTGCAGAAACAGAAGTAACTGCTGGAAGGTAACACAACACTCGTGCATGCAAGAAAACGTGCACAGGGAAAATGACAGTTGGAGGAAGAACAACACACGTGCATGGGAGGAAGACCCAACGTCAGTAGGGTTATGGTTTTGGTAATACATTGTAAACGGCTGAAGAGTCTGATATATATAAATAGAGATACACAGGTATCATAGAGAGGTTGACTCGCCTTTACATTAGTTCAACTTTTGTAATACTCTATCGTAGCTAGATAGGAGTTGATACGTTATGTAATATGGTCCTGGACCAATTTTGTAAGTTGTTGAGCTAGAACAAAGGAGAGGAGGAAGATCTGAGGATTAGATCGCAAGCTGTGGAGCCTGGTGCGATCTAGTTCGCCTCGTATAGATCTTACCCATCAAAGGGAATTGTAAGCGCACGGTACTAGAGATGCAGAACTCTCATAATAAAATATCCAAGAGACAAATCTTTGTGGGCGTAGCCTAGGAGGGGGTGAACCACAGTAATATCTATGTAATGTGATGAATGCATGCATCTCTTTGCTTTCTTTCAACAGTTCATTGTTATGCTTAATAAATGAGTTAATATATTGTTATGGATTATGATTATGTTGTTCGGGAATTAAACTGTGAAATGGAAACATGCACCCATGAGGAATAAGTAGATTACATTCACATATCGTAGCGCATGGCTCTGGTTAATAAACTCCTATCTCATACTCAATCCTAGGCTGTAAACACTCGAGTCTTACAGCCACCCATTTAAAGCTATCTCGGGTGAGAAACCTGAGGGCCGATAATTTTAGAGGCTTTGTTGGAAACCCAAAAGACTTGAACTCTGGGTCAATAACTTAGACAGTAAAAGAGAGCAGTTAAAAGCCAACAACATAACACAAATGTTCATCCCAAAGCTTAGGATATTTGTTGCAATATGCCCGAAGTAGATGCACTATTGTTCTATTCACCACCTCTATTTTCACATCCGTATGTGGATGAAATGTCGTTCTCTTCTTTATCCTGGTGTCCATAAGTTCCCACAATCTTGACCAAAATTTCCCCAGGAACCTGGAGTCTTGATCAGATACAATGGAAGTAGGTAACCCAAAATTAACCCATACATTTTCAAAGCACATTTGAGTTGTTTGTTCAGTTGTGACTTGCTTTTTACAAGGAATTAGAACACACATCTTGTTGAACCTATCCACAACTAAATACAGATAATCATGACCTTTTCTAGACATAGGCAATCCCCCCAAAATATCCATAGATACACTTTCCTGTGGTCTAGAAGGAATAGGAAGTGGAGTGTACAATCCTATCTTTGTGTTACTTGGTTTTCTTATTGCACACATAGTACATCCCTTTACATACTTAGACACATTTTCATGCATTTGAGACCAATAACAAAATCTTTGTAATTGAGCAATTGTTTTGTCTACACCAAAATGTCATGCTATAAGAGAAGTATGTGCCTCCCTGATTACATGGAATATTTCACTTTCTGGAATACATAATTTTCCCAAATGATACAAAAGTGTGTCTTTAATATGATAATTCAATTGTTTTGCTCTTTTACCATGACTTAAAGTTGCATAGACTTCCTTAAAATCTTTTTCCTCGGAATATTGTTCAATGTAACTTTCATGAGTAATTGAAGTGTGCTTAAGGATTGTAGCAATTGTACTAGGAGGCCTAGATAACATATCAACAACTTTATTATGAATGCCCTTTTTATATCTAATGACAAAATGAAATTTCTGCAAGAACCCCATCCATCTAAAATTCTGTGATTGGTGTAGCTTAGTTTGTGATTGTAGATACTGTAATGGTTGATGATCAGTATGTATTATTGTTTCTTTGCCCATTAAGTAATGTTTCCACTTTTTAACACTTTGTACTAGAGCATACAATTCTTTATCATAGGTTGGATAGTCAATTACTGCTATAGTGAAGGTCTCATAATGATAGCATATGGGCTTTCGATGCTGCATCATCACTTCCCCCATGGCATAGTCACTTGTATCGGTTTCAATTTCAAAAGACTGTTGGAGATCTGGCAATGCCAAAAAAGGAGTTTTACTAATCTTTACTTTCAAAGTATCGAAAGTCTTTTTTTGGATTCCTCCCCACTGGAATCCTCTTTTCACACTTGTCAATGCATGTAAAGGTGTTGCAATCAGAGAGAAGTTTGCAATAAACTTCCTCCAATATTGTATTGCCCCCATGAATCTTCTTACATTAGTAACATTTGTAGGCTTTGGCCAATTTACAATGACCTCAACTTTAGAGGGATCAATCTTAAGATCTCCACCCCCTATAATGTAACCCAAATATACAAGAGATGTTTTGCCAAATTCACATTTTGACAACTTTACAAAAAGTTTCTCTCTTTGCAACACTAAAAGTATATGCTTAACATGTTGGACATGCTCTTCCCTGGTCCTACAAAAAATAATAATATCATCTAAGTAGACTATTATAAACTCATCAATGAATGGCATGAATACATCATTCATAACCCGCATAAAAGTAGTGGGCGCATTAGTAAGCCCAAATGGCATTACTAACCATTCAAACAATCCCTCTTTTGTTTTAAAAGCAGTTTTCCATATATCATGTTCAACAACCCTAATCTGATGGTAATCACTTCTTAAGTCTAACTTAGTAAAATAAACCACACATTTCAATTGATCTAATAAATCATCAATGCAAGGCAGAGGGTAACGATTTTTTACCGTGATCTTGTTCAAAGCTCGAAAATCCACACACATGCGTCGTGTGCCATCTTTCTTTGGTACTAGGATGATAGGTGACCCACATGGAGAAGAACTTGGTCTGATGACCCCTTGTTCAACCAACTCTTATACCTGTTTCTTTATCTCTGCATTTTCCAAAACTGATAACCTGTACATTCCAATGTTAGGAAGAGGAACATAATGTTGCAACTATATCTCATGTTCAACTTGTCTCTTTGGAGGTAATCCTTTCGAGACTTGAAATATCTCATCATAGTCAAAAACAATTCTAACTAAATCATCTTTCAATTTTGTATCACAATCTTTGGAAGTATCAATTCCGACAGTGTATTTAGCTTTTACAACCATTAGTAAATATCTCTTACTGACATTTACAATTCTCTTCATTTTCCCTGAGTTGATTAGTGATAAATTCAATTTCTTCTGATGAGCCCTTACAACATATTATTTTCCATATTTAGTTAATTGATACTTATTGTCTTCACGATAGAATATTGCCTTTATATCATACAAATATGGACTCCCGAGTACAATACCACATATATCTAGTGGAACCACATCCAACTCAACCTCATCTATAAACTGTGAATTGATAGAAAACTTTAGGACACATTGTCTATCCACTTGCAATTTATTATCATTATGAATCCATCCTTAAGGATATCGTTTCTTGTGAGGTTTAGTGATTAATTCCAAATTTTTAACAATTGTCTCTAATATCAAATTTACTTGTGAGCCACTGTCAAATAGAGTATCAATTTTTGTATGTTTGGAAATTACTCTTATATGAAAAAGTTATGTTTGTTTGACCTCATCAACTTCATTATCAACTTTTAAATACTGAATTGAAGAAATTGTACTAACTTCATAATTTTTACCTTTGATTCCCGTGACTGTGACCTTTGTCTCATCTCCCGAATCCAACCCCAAATCTATTTGAGTTGTTGTAGTCATCTTTGGCTTCCCTTTATTTCCGAACTTTGATGGTTTCAATTTTGGGTGAAGGATCCAACAACGATCCTCACTATGGCCTTCTTTATTACAATGAGTGCATGTAGGTTTATCCTTCTTCACTGTATTACTTTTCTTCCCTTTGAACTTCTATTTACCGTTGCCTTTGAATTTTC
>SNQJ01S0178978.1:0-19598 GCA_010110895.2 Picea sitchensis | reverse complement strand
ATTTACAGTGGGATTCAAAATGATTAAACTTCCCCATAATTATGAAAATATAAGTAAGTTACAAAAATGATTAGTGTATAATGACAGTTCTCCTACTTTAAAGGGATTGTTACGAATAGGTTTGACATATCTGAAGCTTTTTATTTGAATGCCACATGTCCAAAATTTGTTGGAACGTACTCAATTCTACCTGAGAATTTATTCTAGCTTGGTGATTTCTTCCTTTAGAGTGTTCAACCAGACTAGTTGATTTTTCCCATCGCTTTCAACTGCCTCATCTCTGATTTTTTCCTTCTGTCGTTTGATCCACTTCTTCTTCACTGTTCTCTTGTAGAATATGTCCATGTGTTCGTTGATGATTAGATCCCTCATGATAGTATTTAATCTAACCTCTGATTCTGGCTCTATTGCAGGATCAATATGAAATTTTGTTACTAATGTCCATGCAATCGTCTTTTCTTTTTTACTCATTGATAAACTTGCCATGCTAGTTGAAAACCTTGTTTTACTAGATATTGTTTGATTTTCTTCATCCATGTTTTTCAATTTTGCAAAGAACAAGATTTTTTTTTTCTTATCTCTACAGAAACAAGGAAGTAGGTCATGTTTGAGATTGCTCTTCTTATGAACACCACCCATATTTTGAAGATCGGTAGTCATCGATTTCTAATCATGAATTTCTGACAAGATCACTTGCAGGTACATTGGCTTATCATGCTTGGCCAATCTATTTTGAATGATTAGCCTTTGATTTAGTTATCTGACAACGTTCAACTAACATTGCATGGACTTGAAGTACCTGAATTAGTGGCATGAGGTGATTTGACCAGCCATCACCCTCCCCCACACGAATTGTTGATTTGGTGTATTAGAACACGTGACATCGGGGCTTTTGGGAAAATAGCTTTAGGCATACCACTTTTCGCCTCGATGTACCTCCGAGGGCGCCACACGTCCATGAATAAAACCACAATGGTTTTCCCTGGCCTGCCTTCACATAATTAAACTTCGTTCTATTTCTCCACCCGATATGGGTCTCGACCATCGATTTGGGCCGCCTCAACATCTACTGTTTGTTGGATCGTTTCTTTTCACTCCCACTATATTTGTCTACATGCCGCCACATATGACCTGGACCTCCAAATCACGCTATGTTTTTGCATCGCTTTAGTCCCCTGCTAAATTTGAAACTCGGATTTCATGTATAATTGTTATGGTGATAACAGGTACTTTATAGGTCGAAAAATAAGAAGAATTGGCTTACAAGACCCATTTTAGAATTAGGTCCCAATTTGGAGTTTTGGGGTATGGAACCTTCAAAAGCCATTTTTAGGATGAAATGACATTTTTGGGGGTCAAAACTATGTAATCCTAACTCCAAACCCCCTGAATCTATTCTACATACCAAAAAATTTCGAATGATTTGAAAATAACCTCATTTGGAGATCATATGTGGAAGTTATGGCTTCTGGAATGTGACCTACCTAGTTGATCACATGTTAGCAAACTTTTCCATCCTCCAATCAAATATGATATAAGGTAAAATTAACGATGGAAAAGAGGATAATTCAAGGAGTGAATTCCTTAAGTGTCATAAAAAAACCTCCTCTCTATTTGGGCTAGTGCTTTCCAACCTCAATGGGGTGTCACTAAGTACATCGTCGCTAATTTCTGTCTTATTTGTAGCAAAAAAAAAACAACCAAATGTGTCTTGGAAAACATGTCAAACCACCCAAGACATTAAGAAATTGATAGTAAAATTTACTTGGAAGGATTCTTGTGGTGTTAGCATGATAAAGATGAATAGAAAGAGAAAAACAAAGCACACTTGAAAGATCAATTTTAATAACAATAATAGGCTAAAAGCTACTAATCAATGCACAAAGTAAGATCACAATACTGACAAGAAATGAAAGATTGATACAAGAACAACACTTATTTATTAACGTATTGACAAAGGGATGATTGCACCATAAAATATGAACAAAAGAGTCGATAGAGTGGCTATATTCGCACAAAGAACTATAATCTAGAAGAGAGAGAGAGAGAGAGAGAGAGAGAGAGTACACATTTTGTTTCTACAAAAATCTGACCTTTGACAATGAAAATACCACACTAATATAAAGGTGTGGGGGCACACTTTCAAAGAAAAGCATAAGAAGGTTGTTGATGTTTCAATTGGTCAAGATCCAAATAAAAACCTCACAAGGATATGAATCCCCATGCATTTTTTAGAGGTGGCACTCCTCTTTCGACGAAATGTTGAAAGATTCTTTATAAGTTTGGAACCCCAACACAAAACCACAAAGCCCATCAACTTTCCCATGAGTCGCTATCCTCATTCTAGGGCCAATTTCACTGAAACAAAAATCTAATCTAGTTCCAATGAATATTCCCACCTGCTTGACACATTCGTCTCTAATGGGAATACCTCCCGAAGCTAAAAAAAATTAAAAGAAATTCAATGTGATTTGACCCTCTCTGAGATTTCTATCCCTTTGGATGAATAAAAACTAGAAACCCTTGATTAAAAGGAAACTCTCTCGTTGTTTCTATGGTAGAGGGTTTTTTATATTTTTGTTTGAAGAGAAAGTTGATTAGGACTTGATTTTCTATAGTTCTCCATACGTCATGGGCATTAGAGGTATGTAACCGAATCGTTGGACTTTATATTTCAACCCCCAAAATGATATACCCTCTATTGCTCTTGTGCGGGTCCACTTTCCTTATCTCTCTTTGCATTGTTGGAATGATGATACACTCTGCAATATAGGCAACATGTTGGATAAATACATAGACCAGGTTGAACCTTGAGATGGCATGTAGGTATGTGCCCATATATGTGTTGAAATATATCTAGAGAAGGATTTCCTTGAAGCAATGAAACTCATCAAGGATAACTAGGAATATTTGCAGCTAGTGGACTATGAACAACTACCATTTAAATGCAAATTTTTCCACAAGTAAGTACACTTTTCCAAGAACTCTCCAAAAGAAACACCTGAGCAACCATGTATAGAACCAAATGATGATTGCTAGCGTCATAAGAAGAGTAGGAAAACAACTAAACAAGGATCACAACCTCAAATTGAGAATACCTAGCGTATTAATCCCTCGAATGCAACTTTGAAACTAAGGTGTTTTATGAATCCCCCACTTTGAAACTATGGTGTCTTGTGATTCATCCCCTCACAACTCCAAAAGGGGAAGAAAGGATATGGTGGACAACAACAATAGGTATGGATCTCTTTCTGATAATAAAAATTAACCTGCTAACCGGGAAGACCCCAATTGCAACTTGAATGAGGAGTAAGACCCTCCTAATATTCAGGGTTATCCAAAACATTTTCTAAGATCATAAAGAAATGTTTTAGTTCAAAATAATACTAGATAGTCTAGTCATGAATCGAAAACTCTGAATAACCTAGAAGAAGGATCTATTTTGGAAAGTTGGAACTAAATATGCTTGTATGTTGCTCTTACGCATATTTTATATGTAGTTATTATGTATTATTGCTAAAATGAATGCATTAGAGCATCTTCCTTATTTATAATTTTTTTTTGAAGGCCTCAACGTTCTTGCCTCATGGTTGATGATAGCTAATCTGTTTTCTTTGAGAAATAGAAGAAATACCTAATATCCTTGTGAGTCCATAATTGTTACTACTGTAGTAACAATACTGTATTGTTACTAGAGTCCATAATTATAATTACTTTTTTTCTTTAAAAAATAAAACACAATTATTGTTTTTTGAACTGGGCGCCGTGGCTCCGGACACACTATTATTCTCGGGCAAGATAGCATTCTGGCATGGACGGATCAACATCATTATCTGCGCAGCTGTTATCTATCGTCCATTCAAAAAAAATTTGGTTTTTATTCCAAATCAGGGCTACCTCCAGACCGGACGCCCTTCCCGACTCTTGGATCGGGAGCACTACACTCGGTCTCAACCCGGAATCAGTGCGCGAATGGAATGACTTCTGTCTGGCCCTCACTCAACTGGGTATACACCTCACGAACTCAGCAGATTCGCCACATTGGTCAGGGGGCGATAAACCAGGCCACCTCACTGCGCAAAATATATATGCAGCAATTGCCAATACGCATTGGCCCAATAACACCAGTTGATGGAAGAACAGAATCTGGGACTGGCGTCTCCCACATAAGGTTAAGATTTTCTTCAGGCTGTTGACAAAATAAATTAAATACATGGGACAACCTTTTGAGAAATGGCTGGTCTGGCCCAAACATATGCTTACCTCTGTCATCTTGATTCAGAAACAGTCGACCACCTCTTCATCAAATGCCAATTTACCAAGCAGTTATGGAAAAAAATCGCCCTTGTTCTTAAACTTCATACTACCTGGAAAGGGACAAAGATCGAAGATTGCCTCAAATCGTGGACATAAAAAGAGCCCATACATATACACCTCCCCCCTTTAATTTGTTGGACTGTCTGGCTAGTAAGGAACCCATCGATTTTTGAAAAAACGACTCCATCGACAATTGCAGCAGCCTCTAAAGCTATTGGTCATTACTATGCCTGGATGTTGGTCATTACTATGCCTGGATGGACGCACATGGAAACAAGACAACACAGATCAAAACACATACTTGAGCTTGAAGATATTATCACAGGTTGGTTCAATGGCGCATCATTAGCAAATGAATTTCAGAGTAAAGCTGGAGTTCAAATAAAAATCTCACAAAGTACTAACTACAAGTGGACTTTCAAATGTGGTCCGGGTACTAACACTAAGGCAGAACTTTTGAGTGTCAGGAACATTATTTCTGGCCTCTAAACTTTATATAGATACTTTCTAGATTTTTGGAAATTCCAGAATCGTCATTAAGTGACTGGGCAGTAGGGGTGAACTACAAGTAGTCTCCCTATTAGTCTGGAAAGATAGAATAAAACATCTACAGTTCACCTTCAAAACTCAACTATACACATATTCATCGCAAGTACGACAACTCAACTGATCAACTATGAAAACCAGCCAAATTCATTTCATACAATTTTTGGATAGAAGGACACGAGTCCCCCCTCTTTCTATCCTTACTCTAAAATCAGTCTATTCTAGATCCTTAGTGGGCTTTCTAAATGTAAAACTGGATAAATAACTTATCAATAGGCACATATTCTACATTTCCTCCCTCCTCATTCACGACAACTCTCTTAGAGCCATCTTGCAGCAGCGGCATGAACTTCTCTGCACTTTCTCCTCTATATGAACTTCAAGTTTCAAGTACCATTGCGCAACTGTAATACACTTGTAAAGAGCACAAATTATATATATATATATATATATATATATATTTGGGAAATTTTACTGTTGTAATAAAAAACGCAAATTAATATGCGTCCATTAATTCACTACGTGATTTGTTTTCTCAATTCTTATGTCTGAAATATGGAACATGGCTTCTATTGTTTTTTTTAATAAACTCGTACTCGTGTTGCTGCGACCAAACCTTTTCAAAGCTATTGAATCCAAACGGTGCGCTTGGGAAAAACATTACAAGGGGTTACGTAATAACTATTTCTTAGAGGAGGATAGAGTTCACTCCTTTTTAGTTTCTAACCAAATATCTAGTAAACTTTTCCAATTTATCTCCTTACGTTTATTTTAAACTTGATTTTATAATTTTAACATTAAATGATAAGTGTCCTTATTTTGTTTTTATCAAAACAATGTACTCTTAATTTTAAGGAGTAATAAGTGATTTAAATTGAAAATATTTTAAAATTTACATGATAAGAATGTGTAATATATTTTTTAACTTTAGTATTGAAATATTAAGTATAAAATAAAAAAAAATTAAAAATAAAAATTTAGTTTTAGTTGACTAATAAACCCATCCAGCCTTTTTATTTCCAGGTTCGTTTCAAGGACACGTAAATCCTATCATGACCTGGGTAAAGGTTTTGTATCCTTATGGTTTGGAGCGCTTAATAAAATATAATCGAACTATGAACGATGATAATTTAGTTGATATAAAATTTGAAACATGGCCAAAAGACCTACCACGCTACCATGGATACACACAAAATATTACTGAATATTTCATATCAGTTGAATATTCTACATATATTGTTTGCAATATATGTAGAATATTACAAACAATTATGATGGTATTAGCCTAACATTATGGACAAATAGTACCTAAGGGTTCATTCTTTATGTCTTCGTGCCTTTACTTAGGGAAAGCTTTATTCCTCTCAACTACAAGTTTATTTTGGCTAGAATACTGGACAATACATTAGTTGTATTCCACATGTTTAACAAATCATATGATTACAAAGTGTTTGATGAAATCCTTATCTGTAAGAGATTGCATGGTAATGTATGATAAAATAATTTCATGCCAAGTGTTTAAGAAAAGCTTTGTAAAAAAAATTGTGGTGCAGATCTTGTTACAATGGTCAAAATACAAATTATGGTCAATAATTTTTTTGGGAAAACCTTATTAATGTGGAGGAATTATCCCATATATGTGAGAATATATTAGAATAGTGATAGTGGGTTCTCACTTCCCAATAGTGTTTCTTTTATTAGGGTAAACAAATGTATTATCTTTTGTAACTATTTTATTATAATATTAGCAAAGTTGTAGCCTTTGTCATTACATTTGTATGGAGGAGTGTTTGGAAAATGTGTTCATCATACTCAGAGCCTCTTTGTTTTAAGGACGTGCTTTGAAATAAATCACCTAGTTTGGTTTCATCATGATTGTACAGTGATGATTTGGCCACTTGGAAAAATTAGAGGTTTCAATGCTAAAGGTACATGTTTTTTTATCTTTTTAACAATATCTAATAACAATTTGTAGATTAGATGGTTTATGGTATTGTACTTCATATTTATACTATTGATCGATGAATGAGGACATAAAAGACAAGGCTAGTCCCTTTTACATAGTAATTACAAATGAATTTCCATAAGAGGATATAAAGAGAATATATTAATATGAAAATTCGAATTTAAGTAAGACTTGATTTCTCCTTTAAATACTAGGCATTTGATTTCTCCTTTGAATACAAAGCTTTCTATTTATAATATACCTTTATCCAGTATCAAACCTTCTTTAAGGATGTGTCAAGAGGTCAAAATAATAAAGGAAAGAAAGATAAGATTTGAACACTATTTTTCATTAAATATTGTTTTTCATTAAGATAGTAGTGAAAAGTAAGGTTCATTAATTTGTAATATCATCATATTTAGATTTGAATTAAGAAGGATACAAGGAGTAGTCAAAAAAATTAAAGGAAAGAAAGATAGGTTCAGAACACTATTTTTTATTAAGATAATAGTGAAAAGTAAGGCTTATTAATTTGTAATATCATCACATGTATATTTGAATTAAGGTGAGCATCTTCCAAATTGGTATAAAAATTATTATGAAATTCTCTTGTAACATTTGGAGAATGAAACCTCTTTTCTTCTTTATTAATAAGAAAATATGATTTTGTAGTATAGAAAAAAAAATCATACATATATAAATTATTAGTTTTTAAATGGACATCAATAATTATCTTCTATAAAATAAAACTAAGAGAATAAACAAATCAAACATACTCTCCATATAAATAGAAAAATAAATTTATAAAATATTAAATTTTTAAATTCATAAAAATTTGAAAATCCTCAAATTTTTAAATAAAAAATATGTGTTTTATAAGGATTAAAATAATAAAATTGAATAATAAAAAAGTATCCAGAATATAAATACAATACAAAATAATATATGATGATTTCATTTATAAAGTTATAATTAAGGTTAAAAATTTCAATACAATTTTCTTAATGCATATATTTCTCAAAAATACAGACAAATAAATTTGCATAAAATAAAAATACATTAATTATTTTTATAATCTAAATTAAAATTAAAGAAAATATATTGAACTGATTAAATAAAAATACATTAATTAAATTTATAATCTAAATTAAAATTAAAGAGAATATATTGAATTAATTTGTCAATAAATTTACAATATATTAATTAAATTTATAATTTAAATTAAAGTTAAAGAAAATATATTAAACTAATTTGTCAATAAATTTACAATAGAGAATAAATATTTAAATTATAATATTTAAAAAAATAATATAATGTATAATAAAATTCAACAAATATAAATAATAATATTATAATGAAAATCAATAATCATAAACATAAACAATGTTTTAAAATTGATTAATTTTTTTTTACCAATTGATTAATTTTTTATTTACCAATACTATAATACGAAAAAGAACAAGCTTGACATATAAACTTTGAATGTGTTTTTAAAATATACATGAGATGGATCATGTTCATATTAAAAAATTGAAATGAATCTTATAAATAATTCTTGATAATTATAAACACAGTTTTAAAATTGAATAATTTTTTATTTACCACTACTATAATATGAGGAATAAAATATTCATTAAAAGTTTGAGATGGATCATGTGTTTTTAAAATGTTCATATTAAAAAATTGAGATAGATTTTATAAATAATTCTTGATAACACAGTTTTAAAATTGAATAATTTTTTATTTACAAGTATTATAATATGAGAAAGAACAAGCTTGACATATAAATTTTGAATGTCTTTTTAAACTATTCATTAAAAAATTGAGATAGATCATGTGTTTTTAAAATGTTCATTAAAAAATTGAGATGGATCTTATAAATAAATTTTATGTATCATATGAACAATATATTAAAATTACAATTTATGGGGTTTTTAAAATGTTAGTTTTAGATTATTTTGTTATAATATTTTTATTTATGGAAATTTTATTCCATGATTTTTTGTAAAATATTATTTATAAAATATTATATGAGATAATAAATAAGGAAAAATGGCCACTCCTCTTACCACCTTTAGCTAATTTATGGTGCATTCACCTCTGTTATTAATCCATGCATTAACACCTTGGTAGACACTCCTCTACATTCAATTGATTTTGATTTCGGTTAATGTTATGGTGCTCCAGTTCATGGGAGCGATAATGGCAATGGGTTGGACGCAGGCCTAATCCCATCATCTTGCCTGGTTCAACTGTTTTAGGCCAGCATTTTGGGAAGCCATGGCCCATTCGTGCTCTTGGCTTCCTCCTGCAGATTGTCTAGTTTTTTTGCCTCTGACTCGAGTTTCTTTGGTGCTCTCGGCCCTCTATGCCTAGCACTCACCCTCTGGTATTCTATTTCTTTTGGTTTTGGCTCGATTTCTGTATTTAGAACAATAGTTACCATGTTTACCATCTCTGGTTTCCAGTTTTCTTCCCGAAGCCTTGAATTCGAGGGAAATCGAAAGAGAGGGTGACCTGGTATGCTGCAATAGGAAGAGGTTCGAGAGGATGAGGAAAGAATACTTCTCCAAGTTTGTCTCACGACCGTGTGTGTTCTTCCACCCCGAAGCCTCCCCCTGCTTCTTCTCGTGCCACCTCCCTGGACCACCCTCCTGAACGAGTCACTACTCCAAAATTTCCTTTGTTATCTTCTCCTTACGCGTGTCGAGTGGAATGATTTGACAACTAGGGAAAATCCCTAGGCTTTGCGCCAAGGCTCAAATCGTCGCCTCCCCTCTAGCCTCCTCCCCCCCCTCTCCTCCTCCACCTTAGCTCCCCATTCAGGTAGGTCCCTTTTCTTCATGAAGTCCCTCCTCCCTTCTTCCAACTCCCCCACCTCTTCCTCACGTTTCCACCCCATCTCGCCCTCTCTGTTGCACCACCCATTGTGTTGGGAAGGGAAAGCTCACTGTGGACCATTGTTTTGCCATTAAGTGAAAATTAAAGGCAGTAAAGGAAGCCATCAAAGAGATACAACAGGAAGAAGAATGGAAGCTTCGTCATGGGAACTCCTTATTTCTCCCTTGGCTACTTGGATCCCGGGCAAAACTATTTGAGACAAGGGAGCACTAAGTAGGACAAATGCAAATAGAAATTTTGAGAAGAGGAGGCTAGACACCCTACAGGATGTGCTTCTTGCTCATGTTTTATGCTTCCGGATATTATATCTCACCTACCTGAGGAATAACTTCTTCCTCCTCCAACACTTGTTTTATGCTTCCAGGATAATATATCTCTAGGATTTCTCTTCACAATGCGACAGGATAGAATTTCCACCCCCTCCGCCCTCTCCTGTTTGCACCCATTGTGTTGGGAAGGAAGCGCTCATGGACTTCGTGGCTGCCATTAAGTGAGAAATTAAAGACGTCAAGGGCGCCATCAAAGAGATACAACACCGAGAAGAAGAATCGACTCGTCATGAGGAACTCCTTATGACTCTCCTTATGACTCTTCTATAGGATCCCAGGCAAGCTATTTCAGACACAGGAGCACTAAGTAGGGACACCGTGCAAGACCGAAGGCACGAGAAGAGGCTCGACCCCACCTCAGGATAACTTCTTCTTGCTCATGTTTCCCTTGTTTTTATGCTTCCAGATAATATATCTCACCACCTCAGGATAACTTCTTCTTGCTCATGTTTCCCTTGTTTTTATGCTTCCAGATAATATATCTCACAAGTTCTCTTCCCTGTGCGGCTTCTGAGATCTAGGAATTTATAGTTTTAGCTCTTTCTAGTTTTGTGTTTTCGGTAGCTAAAGGGATTTTTTCCTTGCATGGCATTCTAAATCTAGTCTTTTACATTTCCGGTTTTTTACATTTTTTCAAGTTTTGCATGGTTACTATGAACTTTAATGGCATTAGTTTCCCACCAAGACAATGCTGCCACAACCTATTGAGATAGCATGAAAACCGTAACTCTAATATAAATTCTAACTTAAAAAAAAGAAAAAATATTTCAACACAATAATATATCATATTTTTGTCAATAAAATAAAATGAAATAAAAAAAAACATTTACATATATATCTTAAAAAATAACATTTAAAATTTAAAAATATATCAAACTCAAAATATATTATTATTGTCTGGGATATCATTATCCTGGAAATTCGTAATGCATGTGCCGGATAAAGACGGTGATGCTACTTCGGGTGGAAGAAAAGAATTCGGGCAGCTATGGCTTGACCCGACATTAGCCTCACTTTCAACTGATCTGTCTGGCTCATTATCATCTGAATTTGTGGCATTAGAAGTAGTGACAACAACGGTCTCCTCAGATCTCTTCTTATTTTCCTCTAACGCCCTTTGAAGAAACTGCATAACAGGGTCATATTCAATGCTTTCTTGTGTCAACAGACAGATATCCTTCAGGGTAACAGTGCTACTTTCACCTTCAGATGGACCGATTATCCAGACAACCTCAAACGTACATGAACAAGCACGACCTTCTTTCTTCTCGTGCGGAGACCGGTGAACCTGCAATTAGATCATATGCCCTGTTACCAGCGGATTGCCAACTATCTTTCAAAAATGCTCAGGCACACTGGAGATTAGAGAATTTTAGATCTAAATAATAAAATATACAAAGCTATTGCAAAGCCAAACATAATCTAAGATCTCCAGCATTTAACACTGGATGTAACTTTATAACTCCAATAACCTAAAAATATTCATCAACCTAAAAAAGTCATCATATTAACGACATGAAATCTAGGGTTTTAGTTTCAGATGCTGCTGAAACATTTGGTCTATGGATAGAGCCTGGCATAGAACAAAGAATAATACGAAAATAAACGAGTAAGAAATTAAAGAACCTTTATCACAACTGCATCGAAATAAAAATATGCAGGTTCCTCGCTTTCGTTTGAGCGCTGAGCAGCACATACGGGCATCCCCTCTTTCACATCGCGACACTCCTCATCTTTTAGTTGCCTGGACAAGAGTCGCAATCTTCTTATCGTCGTCTCTACTTCATTACTATCTTTCAAATCGATAATATTAACCAGCGGTATTGGTAATACACGTTTGTAATGTATATCAAAGTATGAATCTCCATCACGTTTTCCATACCTAATGGTTACTGCATACCATGCACAGTCATCTGCGACAGATTGAAACTCCAGCAAATCACAAATGTTTTGTTCAGCATCTGCCATTACTGGACTCTGGAAACTTTGATCAGCCCCATCTTCTTAAAATGAAATGTGGATGTGGAAGCGCAGCAAGAACAGTTTAACCATAAAACTTCTATCACCGGGTAACCAAGAAACTCAAACGGCGTGGAGATTATAAATAATTAGAGAGGTGTAAAAAATAATGTATTACTATTTAGACACATTCAAATTGATTATTATAACCTAATATTAATTATAACTGCTACATGTTAGTTATTGGAAAAGATGTGGATATGATTAAATTGAAGAAGGATTTTGATAGCCAATTTGCCATCAAAGTTTAGGGTCTAGCACAACAAATACTAGGCATGAATATCATAAGTGATAGAAAAGAGAAATGTTTTTGGCTTTCATAGGAAAAATAAATTGACAAATAAATTGAGAAAGTGTTTTAGTTTTAATATGAAGGATGCCAAGCTATTTGGTACATCTCTTGTATTTCACTTCAAAGTGAGTGTTGATTTGTTCACTTGTGATGATAAGGAGAAGGAATAACTGAGTAAAATTCATTATTTTTCAGTGTTTGGAAGCTTGATGTATGTCATGGTATGTACTCACTTATACACTCCACATTTAATGAGAGTACTTAGCATATTTTTAGCAAATTTGGATAAACAACACTCACAAATCGTAAATAAGATTTAGTGGTATTTCAAGGGTGTTAGTCATTATTGTTTATGTTTTGGTAATAAGGATATTTTTATTAAAGCTTATACAGATGCAAATATTGATCCAGGTGGAGATCAGTGGTTGTCCACCTATTCCACTGGATTAACATACAATTTCCATTTTGGTATTTTTTCTATAGTTTTTTGGGTCCCAAACTTATGAGGACATTTTGAGGCCTTAAACGACGGTTATTTTACTCAACAATGCCCAATAAAGGCTCAAGGGTTGTATTGGGCCATTTGGAATGTGTACTCCTTGACTAAACCTAAGAACCCCAAACTAAGATTGTATGCAAAAGTGATTCCCTAAGGAAGTTGACGTATCAACTACACCCATCGGGGCCATGATCCATATCGATGGCCACCCACCTTTTCCAACTAGCTCAAAACAGTTTTTCAATTTTGGTAATTTACTATTTTTACGAGTTTTTAAATGCCACGGCCATTTTGAGGGCCTAAATGAAGATTTCTCGGGATCTAGGTTCTCAATAATAGTTGAAGGCTTTGATTGATCCCCCTAAATGAATCTCCTCAATGATACCTTTCCAACGAGCTATCGTGCGCCTAAAACAAAGATCGTATGCAAAAGTTATGACCCCGAGAAATTGATGTACTAACTTGAGTTTTGTCGCTTCATCCCCTAGGGTTAGGTTTTTGGATGTATAGGGTTTTTGACATTCATTCTTAATGTAAAGAGGCCTTCAGAGCCTCATTGTAACCATCTTCTTGTGAATGCAAGGAGCTGTCACATCTCTTCTTAGAGATAAGCTGCCACCATTCTAGCGAGTCTTTCACTATGTATTTTTACAGTCTCTATACATTTCTTTCATTAGTAGAAATCATCCATTAGTGTATCTTTGTGTTTATGGTTGCATCTCTTATACATTTCTGTTATATTTGTATATATTTGTGATATCTCTATGAATTTCTTTATTATATCTTCGCTCTCATTTCGTGTTGAAAATAATCTGGATTAGTGGTATCAGAGCAGGTTGCTCTTGATTGTTTTTTCAGTGCATGTCCTCGATGAGGTCCGATTATAGAAATTTGGGTCTCGAGCTTGTCTCTCTTGAATACAATCTCTATTGCATGCCCAAGAAAACCTCCATGGTGGAAGAAAATAAAAATGACGGAGTAGATGATCCTATCAATCTGTTGCTTGAGCAAGCTCTCGTACAACAGAGGGACGAAATGATGGAGACTTTTTCCCACATCCTTCATGCCTTTCGATAACAATAGGCACAACTTCATCAAACAACCACTTCGGAAGGACCTCTCCTTTCAAGGTACAGGTTAATTTTGATATTCCCATATTTGAAGGTGAGATAGATGCAGATGCCCTAGACAAATGGTTAAATCTGTTAGAAGGTTATTTCTTTGTTCATAATTTTTTCGACACGAAAAATATCAACTTCTTACTCCTTAAAGCTTTGCCCCATGTCAAACAATGGTGGGAAACTTACTAGGAGCAAAGTTCCATAGATGAGTTTGGAATATATGGGGTTGAGCCCACTTGGGATTTTTTTTTGGATGCGGTAAAGGAACAATATTACCCTGTTGGAAACTATGAGGACCAGTACATGAGATGGAACACACTGTGGAAAGAGAGGGGCCAAGATGTTTCGGAGTTCACCAATACCTTCCATACCTTGCGCACCAAGCTGGGTATCAAAGACTTCGAATGACATTTAGTTTTGAAATACCGTGGGGCTCTACATAGATACATCCAAACTGAAATGAATTTTCTGGACGTCTCATCACTCGGTGCTGCTTATCGATATGTTGTTAAAATCGAGTAGAAATTTAATTCCCAGAACAAATGGGAGTTTAGGTCTACAAATACACAACAAACAAAGTATGACAAAGATGACCCTAACAAACAGTCTCTCGAAAACCATTCCAAGCAACAGGAAAAAAGGGGTCATGGGAAGACAAAGAAGGACACCCGAAAATGGTGTTATTTCCACAAAATCCCCTGGCACAACAACGATGAATGTTGCTCAAAATAGTCATTGGTGGTTGAGATCAAAGACAAGGAGCTGGATCCTCATTTAAAATATGATTATGAAAATATTGGTAAAAGACAGATCATCGACACAGACCCCACTACTATTGTCACGACCACAACAATTCAACAAGAAGAACCAACAGATACTGAAGATGGGGAGAACATTTTTCCATTCATAGATATGGGTGAAGGGGACCCCACTGCATTTTATTGTTGATAGTGTAAGCCACAAGAACCTCATCTCATCAAAGTTCGTCAAATAGTTTGGATTGTCGACAACACCACACCCACAGCCATACAACATCGGGTGGCTTCACCAAGGATGAGATCTTCATGTCATCCAATAGTGTTGATTGTCATACAACATCCAACCCTTCAAGGATGAGGTATTATGTGATGTTTCCCCACTGGATGTCTTTGATGTTCTCTTGGGCCAGCCATATATGTGGAGATGCCATGTTGTTTATGAGTCCTGACCCCACAGTGTCATTGCTTCTCTGGGGGGTCATCTCTACAGAATACTAGAGGTAGTTCTGACTATTTCTCCACCTAAATAGTGCCCCAAGGTAGTATCTCATACTGTAAAATTTATCTTCTTCACAATCTGTTCAAAAGGGGAACATAAGGACACTGTAACCACTACAACCTCACCCCAAGCACCTTCTATCCAACAGAAGAAGGTCGACAAGGTTGTAGAAAAACACAAATATTACTTTTGCGGACAGTCCTCTCTTACAACTCAAAATGTTGAACAACCTCACCCTTAACAGGTTTGTGATAGCCTTCCATAAATCGAACAACGTGACTTCTCCAACAAGGCAAGAAGCTCATCAAGATGCAGATTCATCAAACAATTTTTCTTCTCCCCCGAGCACTGAACGCAATGGATACCATTTCTTCCTAAGGAGGGAGGATTGATCCAGGTGGATATCAGTGGCCACCCACCTTTTCCAACTAGCTCAAAACACTTTTATGACAATTTTGGTAATTTACTCTTTTTTTGTAATTTTTAACTTTCGGGACCATTTTGAGGGCCTAAATGAAGGTTTTTTGGGATATAGGTTCTCAATGATAGCTAAAGGTTCTAATTTACCCCCCTAAATGAATAACCTTGACGATATCTTTCTAACGAGCTATTGTGTGCCTAAAACAAAGATCGTATGCAAAAGTTACGACCCCCAAGAAGTTGATGTAGTAACTTACCCAAATAGGGCCGACATGACTTTTGGTGCTTCATCTCCTAGGGTTAGGTTTTTGGATGTCTATGATTTTTTACATTCTTTCTTATTGTAAAAATTCCTTCAGAGCCTCATTATAACAATGTTCTTGAGAATGTGAGTAGCCGTCACATCTCTTCTGAGAGATAAGTTGTCACCATTCTAGCGAGTCTTTTACTCTGTATTTTTACAGTCTCTCTACATTTCTTTCATTAATAGAAATTGTGCATTAGTGTATCTCTATGTTTATGGTTACATATTTGATACATTTCTTTTATATTATTGGATATCTTTGATATCTCTATGCATTTATTTATTATATCTCCGCTCTCATTTCATGTGGAAAATAATCCAAATCAAGCCAACAAACCTTTTAGTGTTTTATCTTCTTGGATTAGGGTTTTGGATGTTTAGAGTTTTCTCATTTATGATTTATGTTAAAAGGCATTTGGAGCCTTATTGTAATGATCATGTTGTGAATGTGTGTTACACATCAAAATGTCACATTTGTGTTTCACATCCTAAGTGTCACAAGTGTTGCAAAGTGATGTATGCACCTCAGTAAGTGTTGCATGCACTGCCACAAGTGTTGTATGTACCTTCCCAAGTGTTTCATTCACTTTGTGAGGTTTCGCTACCTTGAAACCATTAAAAGAGTTGTTCATGACCCCTAAGTCATATTGAAGGAGGAAACCCATCATTTCTAGGTCAAAACACATATTTTCCTTGAAAAAATCGACCTAATTTTGAGCATTTATGAAGGGTGGTGCCCCCCTCGCCATGTTAGGGGAGTTCGATGGTGCCCCCTATACCATATTACGGGAGCACCACTACTAGGGTGGAGCCCTATCTCTAACTAGGGGGAGTGCCATTCTTGTTTATGGAAAATGGGGGATATCCTCCACCTTATTTTATGGGCCAACTCTTTCAGATTCGGTTGGTATTGTTCCACCCCTATGCCTTGGATTCACTTTACACTTTGATCCATACCTCAAGGAGCCATATCCTCAACCATATCCCTCATTTTATCATGGTGGTTCTGCCTCTCAAGCCTATATATTGAGGGATTTCCAAGGTTAAGTGAGGAGGTAATGAGTGAGAGTATCGTCATTTTGATCTTAGTAGATTCATGCAAGGGATGAACGAGGATAGATTCGAGAGATTGTTGATGCATTAAGTGTGGTCTATAGATATTCTCTTTGGGTCCTCATTTGAATATACTTGGCCTATTTCCTTCAAGCTTGTGTATTCTTGCATGTGCTTGTCTATTGTTGCTTCATTCATTTTAGATGAAATTATTTTAACTAATCAACTATAGTAGGAGATAACCATTTCTCTTTTCTTCCTATTGTAGGTATCAAGTTGTACCAGGGATTTTGAGCATCAATCTCACAGAATGGAAGGAATGAGGACAATCTTAGAAACAAGGTACATCATTCAATTTCTCCCTCTTTCTTCTTGATAGGTTAAAACACGTTTAAAAGGATGTTAGTGTCCAGTTAAAGTGTTTATGTCTTTGTATAGGGGTTTGTAATCCAAGGGAGGTTTCATCCATTCACAAAAAAAACATTATGCAATAGAAATTGACGATTCTACTCTGGATGGACTTTGACTAGTCGTTGCTTGGAGCATATAACTCATTTTCGTATCATTAGATCTTGTTTGTTGCTTCATTATGATCTAATTCCCTTCCCCTCTTCTTCAATGGATATATCAAAGAGTCATTGATTATATTTTCTAAGTTTTATCCTTTTTGAGCAATTTTACGAACTTTTCAGAAGAGTGGAACTCCCCTACAATTCATACCAAGGTGCCACTTAACTCACCAACACTCCCCAGAGGCCTGATAAAGGGCACCATTATCTAACTGGAGCCCTCCAAATCCTGCTACAGGGAGCCATTCCTCTAAATGACACTTTGTATCCTTGAGAACAAGGTAGCCAATCCCCTTGTTTTGGCTTTTTTGCCCCTTTCTGCTTTCTCTTTCTCAGTCTGATATGGAGGGGATTTTTTCCCGAAGAATCCTGATTGTATTTGACTTTGTTTGTCCTAAGAATTTGACATTTATCAGTCATTTATGTTTCTCCCTTGAGTTTGCAAACTTTATTGTAGTTGTGGTCCCCTTAGGTTAACATAATCCCTTGGTTCCTTCTGCCTTTGATTTTGTATGATCTTTGTCTCATAAAGCTTTCATATTTCTTAGTTGTTTAGGAATTTTTCGTCAAAATAGGGTTTCCATAGGTTTCTTAGTATTGAACCTTCATGTCTTCATTTGAAACATCTCACTTTTATATACGATTGGGACTCTTATGCTTACCACAACCCAACTTGATTTATTTTTTGTGTTTATCATTGTTTTAGGATTTTCATGAGTGCTTGTCTTCTTTCTCTTTTTCATCTTTGAGTTCTTTATTGAATAAGTTATCCCATACTTATTGTCTTCCAGTTCTCATCACTTTGAGTGAACTTTTTTTGATTTCTTTTTTTCCTCTTAGTTCTCCATAGAAAACATAGATCGATTTCATCTTAATGTTAAGAAGAAGAAACGTTTTCATATCTCCTTGCACACATAATAAAATGAAGAAACTCTTTGCATTCACTAGGAATTTTTTTTTCGTTTATGTTTGGAAAAAGAGATAGTTTTTCATGTGCATTTTGGTTTTCAGAAACATTTTCTTGGTAGTTTGGCATCATCTTGATCCTGGAATTTGAAATTTGTATTGTTTTGAGTGCTTCCTTTTGTTAAGAAGAATATAACTCATTTTCTTCCCATACATATAATTCATAGAAAGAAATAACTAAATATCATTCTTTTTCATTCCGTTGGAGTCGAGTCTCTCTTACATCATCAGTTCATCTTCGTGGAGCCTTTGATTTAAAAGCCATTAAAAACAACCATGCACTGAAAAATTCCACTATAATTTTTTTTGGTTTTAGCACACCAATAGTAGAACATGATTAGTGTCTTTGGAATAGGAAGCATGAGTAAAGTTTCCAAGACTACTAAAGAAAATTTAGAGAACTAAATATTGTACAAATCCAAATTTTGTATAAGCATAGCCATGAACCCCCTCTCACATAGGGTCTAAACATGAGTTCGCGTGTGGGAGAGAAACACAGATTACCCCTCCAAAGCTTAACCAATCTTAGGGGAAAGACCATATATTGGTGGTTTTTCTTGAGAAACCACTTGTTTCATTTGGTCTTGGTGCTTCGTGAACTATGAATTTGTTTGGGGCCCTTTGGAGTCTTACTGTTCCACTTGTCTTTAGTTCTCTTGAATAACTTCATACTTTAATATCCTTCCCATATGTTAGGTCCTGACTTTCAACCATACCTTCTTGGAGGCTAACTCTGAGTTGGTATACTTAGTGTACTTTCCTATATACCTACATAGGTGACTATGGAGGGATTCCCATGCTACCTGGGGAAGACATCATATCACACTCTCAGTACTATTGGAGGGTGATCCTATGAAAGTGATGGTTTCTTGCATCGAGAAGGAATGTTACATGGAGGTCAGGGTAACTTCTTCTCATTTCTTCGTTGGCATCCTTATATCCCATATTCACAAGATCCTTGAGCCTATTGTTTCTTGGTTGATTTATTTTAGTTTTCATAGGAGTGTGTTTCTTTGACTTTCGTAGTGGGACTTAGGATCAAATATTTCACAATATTCAA
>SNQJ01S0178977.1:0-19598 GCA_010110895.2 Picea sitchensis | reverse complement strand
TGCTAAACTTTGTTAACTTACTCCTTGAACAAATTCCTCTTATGAAAGAGTCCCATGACTTCGGAAGTCCATTCAAAGTAGTCATTACTAACTTAGCTTCTTCAATTGAGTCACCGATAGCTATAATTTGTTCATTAATCTGATAAATTCTTGTAAAGAAGGTATGAATAGATTCAAACTTCTGCATCTTTACATTTTTGAGTTGAGTCCTCAAAGCCATCTTCCTATTTATGTTCTTTCCTTCATATAGACGAGATAGAGCATCGAACATCTCTTTGGGAGTCTTCAAGGATGATACATGAGGAATAAGATGGTCTTTTATAGAATCTGCAATTATTCTCTTTGCTCTTATCAGATTCTACCTGTAATTACCTTTAGCTTCTTCTTGCTCAGGTTCTGCAACCTCTTCTATAACATAATCTGATAAGTCATTTTGTTCCAGAACAAGGGATATTCTGTACTTCCATGCTCTGAAGTTATCAAGTCCCTCAAGTTTCTCATCAAGCTTAGTGCTTGACATCATCTTGTCCTTGTTTTTGACTTCCTTCAAAAACTAAAATACTGTAGTCTCCTTCACAAATCTAATAACTCTCTGTAGAAATGGCTTCTTTCAGGGAATCTTTGATACCATGTTGAAAAACTGATGCATGTAGGTAAATTTAAAAATTTACAGCATACAACCAACATACCAATACATCTTGCATATATCAGGATCACTGAAAGTGAGACAATCACAAAGAGAACACAAGTATACCTTGGGAAACCCTCTTGGGGTAGAAAACCCAACCAAAACTTCTCTTTAGATTCTTCAACAAAGTGCAATACCAGTACAAGACTTTAGAGTAACTAGCTAGGACTCAGAGTGCTGAAACAATACCTTTGTTTCAACACTTACAAACTTCACAAATAGCTGAACTAACACTTATAGTAACAGCTTGACAAACTCACCAAAAGATCACTGACTTTCGTTCTTGCTGTAGCAGAGTTATTGCAGCTTTAACATAGTATTTGTAGCAGCCTTATATCAGCAAAGAACAACATAGGACTCCAACAACTAGGAGCCATATACCAACAGAAAATTCCAGTAGATATCAGTGATATACGAGCAAAAAATACTTCAACAAATAGATGCCTTGCCTCAACAGAAGACTCCAACAAAACAAAGGTATGTAAATGGTAAGTGAATGCCCCTTTTTATAGGTTGTCTTGGCTGCCCTAAGCAACCCCCTAAGAATGTATGACAACTGTATAACAACTGTCATACCTGCCCTCCTTTGGTTGCCAAGAGTCACCTCCTAGAGTTATGCTGAAAATGAATGTCATTTGTGTATTTATACCAAAATTTGGCCTAAAATTAAATTTATTGTAAAATATAGGGCCGTCCTCAACAATTTTGTATTTAATTTACAAATTAAATAAATTTACATAAAATAACCCTAAATAAGGTGATGTCAGCCCTTCTAGGGTGACGTTAGGTCTCCTCAAGGGGGTGTTAGGCTGCAAGAACATGGCGCTAGGCCTCCAAAGGCCTCAATCTTTGTCCACACGTGCTACAATCATCTTCAAGGAACCCTGTCGTCCTAGACTAAAAGGATGACGTCTCAGCCTCCAAAGAGTAGCATTCTGGTGCATGTAGGGCAGAATCCCCCCCTAGGCCTGCTAGAGTGCCTCCAAAGGCAACGACCTCTTCTTGTATCATGCAAGCTAGTCATCACTGTCATGCCCTAAGCCCGGGGTCTCAACATCCATCCCTGGGCTTCAAGCCTTCATGAAGGTCCGAACTAGTCATCTCCTCATGAATACCTATCCACCAGGTAAGGTCCCGCAAAGACAAATAGGTACGCCCTCAAGGGTCCATGAGTCATGAGTATCATAGCAAGTAAATCACATCCAATAATCAAACCACCCGAACATGTGCATCAAAACCCCCCTAAACCAAACAAATGCTCAAAGACGTTATACAACTTGCCAAATTTTGGTTTGGGAAGGGTCTGAGGATGTCCTATTGGGTTAATCCCTGTTAAGTCTAGGGTGTTTCCCAGGTGGAGCCTAATCCAAGTCATGTAAGTGTATGAAGTGGCATGGGGTAGACCTTTGGGCATGGGGTGCATGTGATAACAGGGAAATGTAGAGTCTTACCTGTGGGCGCCTTTGTGGAGGGTGAGCTGCACCTTGTCATGAATGCAATTGTTTCCTAGCCCATTCATTGCCATTTATTCTTTCTTAGATTTCTTTTCTTCGATCTTTTCTTTTGTGCTACAAGGGAATAGTTGAGGGCCATTGTCTTGGCTTGGTGACTAGAGGTGATCGTGTCATCCACAAAACATTTCGCGGAAATGAGAAGGACGACTCGTGATGAGACCCCCTTTCTCTTGGCTATGCAACCAAGAGCCACTACCCTGGCTTGGTGACCAGATAGGTGGTAATGTCATACCGCTAGATGTTCATGGTCATAATAGGCCGGCCCGTCATGAGACCTCCTACCCATCAACTAATACCTTGAGTGTTCATGTTATCTTGTGGGTCCCCTTTTCTTACTGAGAAGCTTTTAATTGCTTTCTCGGGGATCCCTGGGTAAAGCATCTCGAAGGTTTCAAAATGGCTTTTAACTCTTGACAACTACTTTTACCCTCTGGGCCTTTAGCCCCTTCTTCCCACGAGGTAAGGTAAAACCCTTCCTAGTGTAGCCTATTCCAATGCCTAAAAGATGGGGAGATGGAAGGAATAAAGATGGAAAGTGGTAAGTATGGAGGGAATGGACGATAACTCTTCAAAGATCCACCTAGTAGCAACCCATCCTGAAGGGAAATCAACTTACTAGAGCACCCTGTCACCTTCCTAGGTTTAAACAAGGCAAAGAGCATAATTTCTAAGCAAACTTCATGAAATGAAGAAGGATTCAATACAACATGTTCAAGTGCTTCAAATATTAGAGGGATACATACCATGATACCAAGACTCATTACTTCATGGAGCAAGACCCACTGCCACTTCAGGACTAGGCCAGTTTGATGGATGCTATTGCTGGCGATATGTGGACTGTACCTGAAGAAAAGAGGGGCCCTCTGGGGCTATGCTTAGGCCGTCTGACTCTCGGCACTCCATGTCTGGAACTTGTGGGCCTCGAGATACGATCTCCTTAGTTATCCCTAGGCTAGGGGATAACATCTGGCTCCAACTCGGGGACGTGCTCACCGTGAAGATTTTCTAATGTCCTAACAGGCTGCCATCTAGGTCTGTCTTTGTCCTCAAGATGGCTCTAAGTTTCTGCTGTCACACACTTGTTTGCTGCTGTTTTAAATGAGCAAACTGATCAGGAACTTGACTACTGTTTTAGTTATGGTTACATAGGCTTTTAGGTGCTCTAGTATGTAGTTTTAGTCACCATCAAGTTAGCACATGCATACCATAAAATATGTAACACACCTCTAGATTTTTACTGCTTAAATAATGCTGTTCTAAACTCTAGTATACATGAAAATGAACACAAGTATTTTTGGTCAACATGACCCTGGATAAAACCCCCTTGGGGAAAACCAGTTTGGAATATAAGTCTATATATGTGGAATAAATAAGGTGGAATACAACAAATACATGAAACAAATGAACGTAATACAATAACAACTTTTCTCAAGCTGCAATACAAGTCCAAGATGAAAGATGCTGTTAGAATTAGGGAAGAAAACCAGAAAAATACTATCTTTTAAATTTTCTGTTAGATAGAACAAAAATGGTCTAAAATTAAATCAAACTTAGAACAGGAATGAAGTACAACAGTAGATCTGAAAATGATTAGATCTAAGCTAGAGATATATTTCTTAGTAAGCAAGATAAAGTTTAAACAGATCTAAACAATAGGTAGATTTCTGAGTTAGATCTAAACAATAATTTATCCCAGAATGATCAAAGCAATCAGATCTAAACAGTAGCAATTAGATCTGAACCATAAAACAATAGATCTGTATATAACAATAACATATAACTTGAAGTAGTAACTTACCTCTTAAAACTTACCTATGTTCAATGAAGAAGTGCATGACTCACTCAAGGGATGAAGTGCCACTGAAGATATGCTCAGAAAAAGTCAAGAATCATGGATCTACCTCAAGGGTTAGATCTCTTAGTAGAAGAATGAAGGACTGGTTGCCACCAAGGAGAAACCACACTTAAAAACACCACACAGAAATTTCTGGAAATCAAACTCTCATGCATAAAAACTTCACACATAAATTTCTTGAGATCAAATCCTCATTCCAAACATACGCTAGCAACAACAAAGGGTACGACTGTCTTGAATACCAGCAAGAGGGGTCGCGGTTTAGGAAGGAGTCCAGATCTGCAATTGAGAGGGAGACGACAGCCTCTTAGAAGAGGTCTAGAAGCACCTGACTTGCTGTAGGAGAGGGTGGCAGCTTCAATCCTCAACACACAAGTAATTACAGCAGATAGCAACCCTTCAACAAAAAATTTGATAGCTTAGAAGAGCCCTTGACTCATCATCAATCATAGAGCAGACAACAATAACAAAGAGGCCGAAAACTTGACTGATATAGAAGGCCGAACTGTCACAAGAAGACCACAGCTACTGTTGCAAAGGGGGGGCTGCATCAAGCATAGAGAAATCCGCCTCACTTAGAAGAGATCATAAAAGGAGAGTGGAGTGAGTGTAAGCAAATAGTGAAGGGGGAGGGTTCTTATTTATACTTTTAGGCTAGGGTTAGGCTAATGAAAAATATAATTAAAATAACATATTTAATTAATATAAATATTAGTTAAATATGTTATAATTAAACATTAATTAATATTTTTCTTATTAACCCATAAAACAAAAATACAAGCCCCCAATGAAACTCAAGCTCAAAAACCAAGGGTGGGGGTTTAAGAGAGGTTTACTTGGTGGCAACACATGTCCATATAATTCTCAAGGTGACCATTTAACTTTATGATCACTGCATATGGGATATATCCCTCATGTGGTCATGCCCATCTTCAAAATTTCTCCTAGGTCCCGTGGACCATCTTGGAAGAGAGGAAGAGGATCACACACTAACAAATTTTGGTATTACACTAAGAACTACCTGATCAAGGACTAGGTTGCCCCAGAATATCTGGGGTCTTATCCACCAAGGTACAAGACCAAGGATCAACCCATTCTTTTGACATGGGTACCTTGGAACACATCCAGGGGCCCTAGACATATCTAGGGACTTAAACTGCTTGGTCCCAGACCAAGAACCCCAGTCATCTACTGGGGGCCCTCTCAAGGGTCTTTACTGCTTGGTCCTAGACCAAGAACCCCAGTTATCTACTGGGGTGATTATCTGCGAGGGGCCTCTCAAAGAGATCTTTTAACATGGTCCCAGACCAAGAACTCCGATTATTTTCAATAAAGTTGCGGTGATGCGGACAGAGCCGTACACATGCAGCAAGAGGTGGGCCCAGCAGCTCAAAAGGGAAAGTGCTAAAATAGCTTGACAAGGAAAAAGGTAAGAACGAATTTTGTAGTTGCAACAAGAAGGTGACGGCTAGCTTGGAAAGGTGCTGGAGAAGCTTGTGCAATGGCTCTTCGGGAACCTTTGCTGCGATACCATGTTGAATTTTTATGCTTGATCAACTTGTTAACTTTCTATTCAATTTTGCATAGCATAAGCATAAACCCTAAGCATTAATTGCATCATACATTTATCAAGATCACAAGAAGATAACCATGCACAAAATACACCATAAATATCTTAGAACCCTTCTGAACAAGGGAGAAAAAACCAACAACAACCTTTCACTAGATAATAGATAGTCCTAGAGAAAATCCAATCACCAAGAAGAAGTGTGCTAGAATCCCAAGAGGCTAGCACTACACAATAGAGAGAAAGTGATCTAAGTGTGTTATGACAAAATGAGAGATAGTTCTCTCTATTTATACAAGTCCAATGAGAACTTTGTCCTTTCCAAAAGGTGTCTCTTCATCCAGGCTGATTTTAGCTGTTTAGGTCTTCTACACAAGGCGTTGGGCTTACGGTGGGTCTTCTACACAAGGCAGTTGGGCTTCTTCTTGTCTCTGGTCATCATATTGAAAGGTTGCATCAATATGTCACATATGGTTGCACCCAGTGTGAACGTCCTTATCTCTTCTAAGGGCTACGACCCATTAGAGCAAGTCATCATCATCGTCAAGGGATGCTCCCACATGATGTGTCCACTTGGTCAACTCCCAAGTGACATGTCCACATGGTCTGCTCCTATGGAATGTTGGGTGCCTTCCTAGGACAACTTGCCACTCCTATGAAAAGTGTCATGCTCAAATTCGTCTCAGAGGAGGAGCGTTCAACCCAGCCAGATATGGGGAGAAGATTAGGGGCATTCCCACAGATCAACCCAACTCATCCACCTGGGGAGAAGATAGGGAGAAGTCATGAATTAAAACCCTAGCCTGCTCTCGGGAAGACTAAGAATGTCTCACTGAAAACATAATCATCAACAACTAGTAGTTAATATTTCGATCAAAGTATTCAGGGATATTACAATTAGAATGGATTGCAGTTGCTGTACAGATAAGGTACAACGAAACTAGTACGTGGTGCTACGACTGGGACGACTGTGCTGTATATGAACGACAAGAAAGCGACGATTGATACAAGGTACAACGGTAGAGTACGACAAGGGTACGAACAATTTGCAAAACTCGTATTGATGGCGATTGGTACGACTGTGTGAGAATCACCGTTTGTACAGGCCAAATAGGTTGCTGGTGTTATGTTTTTACTGATGTTATTAGGTCATTTCCAAATTACATGAAGACATTCAATGCATTTCCAAAACAATAATAACATTAAGAGGTCAGCAGAAAGAAACACAATCTTAAAGATGCATAACATTTTTATCCTGGTAAACCCTCATGGGGAGAAAACCTAGCAAAATCTTCCTCAATGATGGATTGCCAATACAATGGCAAGAATAAGACCAAAACGCAGAATATAAACTAAGGCTGGCGTCGCCCTCTCTTCTCCTTCCTCACACCCAGTACAGCAACCTTCCAAGATATGTAGCACTAGATGAGTGAAGGTGTGAGTGTGTAGAGGCACCATCCTCGCATATAAATACAAGTTGAGGTGTTGCTAGGGTTGTGTCTCTTCACATGGTAGGGCCACCTTCTTCTAGAAGTGGTTAAAACCACTATAAACTGAGGATGACTTTACAAATATCACCATATAAACATGGTTGCTGACCAATCCACAAAAGTGTATTTGATCTTATACAAGACCGACTTGATCAATCCATAAAGGGGATTTGATCTATAAAATAATAACTCAAATATAGGTAGAATATTCTTGAGGGGTACAATATTTCAACACTCCCCTTAGCGAGAGGGTATTCTACTGACATGACCCAATAAAACATCATCGAGAGAAGGAGAGGGAAACATCAACATCAATATACGGAACATCGACTAACATATCTATAAATCATCGAAGTTTTCTTCATCATCAGCATCACCATTGTTTTCTGACGTAGATGGGTAACACATCATCATCATCATCAAGTTGATACCAGTGTTTTAAAAACCGGTGAACCGGCTGGTTTTACCGGTTCAAACCGGCCGGTTTCGGTTTGATGGTCGACCGGTTCAAGCCCGGTCGATGGCTTCGAACGATTAGAGCCGGTTTATAACAAACCAGCCAGGTTTATGACCAAACCCGGTCCGGTTTTATTCATAAGCCGACGGTTGGTCCCGAACCTAAAACCCTCACGAAACCCCCTAAAACCCTAAAACCTAAGTAACAAGTTGAGTTGTAAGGTGTTTTGGTAATGCCGACTAAGGGTAGTAATTAATGGTAATGTTAAATTCTTAAAGTAAAGTATTCTCCTTTATCTTTCATTTTCATCCTTTTACTTAAATTTTTAACATTACCATTAGTGTTCGAGATGTTTGAGAGGGATTCCAACCTCATTGGACTTCATATGGAAAGAGTATAATTTTAGGTCCCATTCAAATTGGAATATGATTTTGAGTTTCAAGATTGGTAGGATTGAAATGTTTCCTTTGGATTCTATCATGTATGAGGGTATGGGCTGCGCCATTTAATCAAGAGAACCAAGCTCTTTATGTACCTCAATGTTGGTAGCATTGATTGTTGAACTCTTTGTCACGACCCCAGTAAAAATGTACCTCCTCAAGTATAAACTCTTCTATTGAACTCTTCTCTTTGTAGTTTGTCGTCGTGTCCGATGACTTGAAGTAGTGTATGTGCACCAACCTCCGTCTTATATACAAGCCGAGGAGAAGAGTGGTTGAAAGGAAAGACAAAGATGTGGGATGTGTTTCACGATGATATGGGTTTGGACAACAATGTTGGGTTGGCATTAGCCAACTTAGGTCTTAATGAACTAGTGCTAGATCCGGTCCACTTTTGATGATGGTGATGATCCCTCTTGAGGGGTCATCCTCGAGAGTCCACATCAAATGCCCACGAGATTACGTGGATATAGGGGAGGAGGAGGAGGATGGAGGAGAGGAAAGCGATTAAGTAGTGATGCCAATCTTGATGATTATGACATGGAGGGACCAGCGGCGGTCATGACTCATGAGCTATGAGATTCTTCCATCTACGGTTCTAGCATCTACCACAGCAAGCTGTTGTATTTTTCATTGGCATTTCCACCTATGGTATCAGTGACCCTAACTTAGTATGTTATTTGATGTTGTAGAGGCCATTTTAGAATACTCATTGATTATGTATTTATGTTCGATCTCTAGATATGTATTGCACTTGGGCCGTTTTGATGTATTCATAGGCATACCTGTTGTTCCTAATTGTCTCTAATGCTTTGGAAACATGATTTAAAATCTTAAAAATATATTTTTTTAAGTTAAAATTTAAATATTTATGTATTTTTTAAAGAAACGGTTCATTGAAACGGTTGACGATTCATTACGGTTCGGTTCAGTCGGAGTTGGACCCTCGACCGGTTCGGTGTCGGTTCCGATTTAAAACTATGGTTGAAACATCAACATCAATAGCATGGAAATTTGGAACAACATCATCAACATAACAAGGCTGGAACAACATCATCAAACGCGAGGTACGGAACAACAACATCATCCAACCACGAGGCTAGAACAACATCATGAACAACATGGTAGCAATATCAACATGTGGCAGCGAGAATGAGGCGGTGTATCAACAACAACTTGTTGTGGTACTTTCGGCCGGACCCTCCTTACTTGGACTTTGGAGGTGCCCAAGAATCATAAGATTCCCTAGGATGCCTAAAAGTCCTAACAAGCTACCATGTGGTACTCGACATATTGTCCTTCTGGGACCTTTAGGATTTGCCCAAAGTCATAAGATTTCCTAGGATATAAAATCTTAAAAAGCTACTATGTGGTACTTTGACAGACCATCATTACCGGACCATCGGGATCTACCCAGGGATGATCAATCCCCTATGATATAAAATCTTAAAAGAGCTACTTGTTGGTGGAGGATACCATAGTATCATGACATCACTCCCCTTCGAGGAGGTCCTTTGAACAACACCAAGCTTGTCTCGTGTAAAGTTTGAATACTTTTGAGACAAAGGCTTGGTCAACATATACACCCAACTTGCTCATACATTGCCAACATGTTAGACTTTCCAACTCTCGCACCATATCACGGAGAAATGTAGTGATACTAGATCTTTATGTGCTTCAACTTATCATGAACACTTTGGGTTCTTGATCATCTTTATACAACTCTGGTTATCCACATAGAATCATGGTGGCTTCCATCTCAATATCGAATAGAATTATTGGCAACTTTGAAACCCTCGGCTTCTGAAAAGCTGGCGAGAAACGGTACCCAATGTATTCCCCTTAGCAGATCTTGAAACCATCTTGGATTGCTTCTGCTTTGCCATGAAGTCATTTTTGACCCAAAGCGAAACAACATCTTGAAGTGCTCTGCAATGCGAAACGCACTTCCAACCCAATTGAATTAGTATAGCCATCACGGTTCCCAGTCATGATCTCTGTATACTTGAGAGACCATAGTCCAAGCATTACCCATAAGGTTATCTCATCCGTGCTGACTACAAGGTGAACACGGCGGGCTCCACAAGATACTATCAAGGTGTTCACAACAAAGCATATATCGGCCTAGTGTTAGATGAGATACATTAACGAACCAATAATTTGTCTATAGAGAGTAGCATTGTGAACTCATTGAAGCATCAACCCGGGAGCTTCAAATTCGTTCCATGGGTGATTGTGGCCATGGCTTTACATTCCAACATGTCAAACTTCTACAGTATTTCAACTGCATACCTCACTTGGTTAAGGAAGATATTCTATGTGCTCTACCAAACTTAAAGACCTAAGAAATAGTTCATCGGATCTAGGTCTTTCATCTCAAACTACTGCGACAAGCTTCTTCTTGCAATATGTGATGAGCTTTTCTTCTCAGGTCAAGAATAAATCATCCACATATAGTAGCAATCGCGGCTCATCATTTATAACCTTGAAGTAAAGGTTAGGATGCTTGCTTCGGTGAAATCCCAAATGCGTCGAGGCCCATCGAATTACGCCATTACCAAGCTCTAGGAGCTTGCTTCAACCCGTCACGAGAGGCTTTCTTAACCTATGAGACGCAGGTCTTCCGTCACATGCTGAACCAAATTTCATATCACTTTGTACCAATATGGTATACTTGCTTAACTGCAACTCAATTTGTATAATTATGTGTTGGTTCTATGTGCTTTCGGCAAAGCACTATCTGTCTCACTAACTAAGATAATGTCCTCTACTCTCTCTGCGATTGTTCCTCTGGGACTGAGAGACTGCACTTGCGGTTGTTCTGAAGTTGAGAATGACTGCCCCATTCTCACTATAGCTGCAGAAATATGAGAGTATCTATTCTATTCTATCATGAAAACAACTTCATCTAAACTGAGAGTGGCTCAATGACTGATATTGAAGGTGGCTTTTCCTCTTTCATGGAGGTAACTCTATCTCAAATCTGATTTTGCTCCCCCTAAATCTAAAATCTTGTATAGGAATCATGGATTTGTTACGGTTGTCTTCACGAATCTTTGGAACTATTTCTTGATTACTAGAGCAAGTGTCTCATCATAGTCTTCTCCCTTTTGCTTGGAGAATCTTCTAGACACAAGAATTGGGCTTTGTACATCTTTATATTGTTATTTGCAACATGTGTGATCTGTTAGATCAATCTTTAGAGTCATCATTGACTTCTTTCTAGTCTCAAGGAAAATCCATATCAGTCCACTACGATTGGCTTCCTTATCATCCTTTGAAACAAGGGGAATCTTTCAGGAAGTTTCATGTCTCTAGAGTTCTCTGAAGCTTCTGATCTAGTCTTCGCTCATGGCATGCAATGCGCCAATCATTGGGAAGATCTCCTTTCTCATATGATCCTCTCTGAGATCAGGATCACTCTAAATCTTGATTTCTTCTGAGTCTGCAAAGACTTCATAGTCTCTACATATTAACACTTGGTGTTGAATACCAAGTCTTAATATGAAAAGTTGAATCAGACTTCAAACGTGCTTCCTATTGTCAAGGTGACTTCATTATTGACCAAGTTTACTGTGAGTTCTATTCTAATGTTAGGTCATCTTGGAGTCTTACTCTCCTTACAATCAGTCTCAAAAGTGGCTTCTTCTTCATCTTCTTTGGTACATGGATGATTACGGTCATGTATACAACTTGGATAGTGCTGCTCCATGTCTCATTTAATATGTTGCCTCCTGTAACCGTCACTATAACTCCCTTAAATTTATCCCACAGTGACACAGGAAGACAAGAACAAAGGAGAAACAACAGACAAGAATAATACTCTTTATAATAATAATGAAAACAATAGCGAGAACTAGTAGTCACAATAACTTCTTTATAGCTATTACTTGTGACTTGTAGATGTTGATATTATGGTGGTTAAGGAATTATCAACCTCCATTGTGATAACTGACAAGATTAGAATATTCTGGAAGCAAAGAAAAGAATTGAATTTAACCCTAGAAGAGATGTTGGCTAAAGGAGATAGTGTATGGATTAGTGGTACCCAATTTAAAGAAGTGATACGGCAGGTCAGCCAGGCTGATGCATCGAGGTGCAGAATGCACTTTACACACAACTCGAGGAAGGTAAAGTCAGGAGAGGTGTAATTAGCACATTAGAGTCCTATAATTTAGGTCTTTTTGGGTTGGACTCTCTAATCAACTTTGGAACACTTCTTGCTTAGTGCATTAGCCTTGCTTGGCTATTGATTTGCTACCAAGATTCTTCTCTGTCCAGGTCAAGGTGCTCGAGGGTGGCTTTGGCCCTGGTTGGGTGACAATAGTGATATTGTCTATGGTTAAGCGAGCACATTCTAACACCTAAAACAAGGGTAATTGCAAGGTAAAATACAATAATAGGGAATGAGAGAAAACACTCTTCTAGTGTTGTGATCAATCATTCTTCCATGGTAACTTGGAACCAAAACAAAAAGTTTCTCACGGAGATGTATTATACTCACGGTAAGTGATTACAATAAGCATTTATCTCAATAATGTTCACATGCTATCAAGTATAAAACTTTTTAAATATTTCTATCTCAAATATAGTGTTTACTTGCAATGAGGTAGTTATCAAACTTGATATGTGCAAATTTGAATCTTATCAACTTAATCAATCAAACACGGAACCTGGAGTCTTGTCACGAAGAATGGTGTTGTTGCTTTTCTTCCCTAGTCTCCCCTTCGCTCGAGGATGACAAGTATTCTCTTCTTTGTCCTGCAATGAGAGATATGCTTTCTTGACAGCAATCTAAGTTAGAGAATAAACTCTATAGTCTCAACTTTAATCAATCTAATACCTTGACTTTAATTTTGACCAATGGTTAATTATGATGGTCATAACAAATAGATGCATATCAAAATAATTGAACTTAGGTTGCATTATTCCTTTGAATGTGTTGGATCGAGATCATGGATCTATGATTGTTATTTAGATAAAATATCCTTTCTCCTTACCAAATACCCTTTAAAATATAGGTTTAAACATATGTAAGTACATACCTCGTGATGCTCGGTAGAGTCAGGTAGCTTGTCGGAACAACAACTTGAGTAATAAATAACAAACCTTTAAAAACTTCAAAGGTACTTTATGTGATTCACCAAAGAAAATGCGTATGAAGGAATTGGTACTACAAGCGCAACTTAGGGTTTTATAAGAGCCTAATTTCTCAAGCGTCAATTTTGAATTATGATCTAGGGACTAGATGCTAGAATTTGAGGCAAGTTTGTTGGAGTTGATTGTTTTAGAAAATTCCAAGCTTTACCCATGAGCTTGACTTGCATAATTTTGGTGGTACCCAGTTTACGGTTTTTGGTTTTTGGTACCGATAAAACAGAGTTTGACTTTCACGGAGAATCATGCTTGGAAAATTGGCTCAAGCTGCCAAAAGATGTGCTAGAGACGAGTTACACTTCCCTAGATAGTTTTTGGTCAGAAATTCCCTCTTCAGTTAAAAGCCCTAATTTCCTTGTACAACAACAATGACGTTTTGAGATACCCAATGAAAGGTGCTCTATTTGGTCAAGCTCGTCACTGTGTTAAGTTTTTCTTGTTGTTATTAGATTCTTTCCAAATTACATGAGCATTCAATGCATTTCCAAAGTATATAACAACAAAGAGGGATCAGAAGAAACACAAGGTACACAACATTTTTTATCTTGGGAAATCCTCATGGGAGAAAACCCATCAAAACTTCCTCAATAAAGGTTATGATACAATGCCAAGACTAAGATAAAACACCAAAGTAAGCTATAAGTGAGCATGCGCCTCTCTTCTCCCTTCCTCACATAGCTGCACCTTCAAGATATCGCACTAGATGAGTGAGTGTGAGAGTGTGTAAAGTGAGGCACCATCCTCACATATAAATACTAGTTGAAGGCGTTAGGGTTATGTCTCTTCACATGGTAGGGCTGACTTCTTCTAGAAGTGGTTAAAACCACTTTATAAACACTAGGAGCCGACTTTACAAATACCACCATATAAATGTGGGAACGACCAGTCTAAGGTGATTTTGATCTTATACAAGTTGACTTGAATCCAATCTGCAAAGAGGATTTGATCTATAAAATAATAAGTCAAACATAATTAGAATATTCTCCGAAGTTACAATATTTCAACAGCTGGCTATGCGGACAACAATTTCTGCAGTTAATAAAAAATTATATGGCTGTAATTATTTCTTTGGATTGACTATTTCCGTACAGTAGTGTAATCTTTTGATTTTCAAATTTGCAACTAGGCGGTCTCTTTACTGAAATTCCTGAAAATGCAATGGTGATGCTTGTAATGTTTTGTTTTTGTTTTATTTAACTGGTTTCTTTATCTTCAGATTTGTTTGTAGTCTCGTAATTTTTCATCAATCGGATTCTGAACTTTCTTCCTTGTATAGAAGGAAAATTTCAATTTGCAACAAAATGATCTTCTTCTTTTCTGAATCCTGGTTTTCTTCAAGCTGGCAGTGAAATATTTTTTTTGTGTGACCAAAGGTCAGATTGTGGTCAAAGACCAGATAATTCAGAGAAACTCTGGTTGATAATCATGTGGCCAAAGGCCGACAGTGATGTTGCCAAGGCAACAAAATTTTGACTAAGGTCTAATGGCCAAAGGCCGGGGATCAGATATTGGCTCTGATACCAATGTGGCAAAATAAACTTGTTTGACAATTATAAGAATATCTAATTTAAGTAGGATAGAATAAGGTAATCAATTTTGGATGAAATAATATTATATTGAGTAAAATGTATATCACGAATGAGATGATTGATTACAGTGACAGGGACATATATACCCACACATGGGTGCCTTTTCATTAATAGACATGTCTTTTGGATGAGACATGTCTTTTCATTATGATAATATTAATTATGATTATTTAATGATTATTTATTTATATCCTATATATTTAATATATTTATATTCGTTACAGTTAATTAGGACAATAAGTAATAATAACAATGGAGTGCCTAGAACATTGTTCAAGAAAAAAATAAAGAAAGATCAAAATCAAAGGTCTAATAGGGGGTGAACCTAAATGGGTAATCCCTAGACCATTTAGTAGAAACAAAAATTCTGTAAGGAGAAACATCCTTGTAGCAAAAAATGTTGTCCGAGTCATGAGTGGCAAGATCCTAGTTGGCTTTTGAATCAGTGGAGGTGCTCTGAGAAAAGTTTTTTATTCTCAAGTTTGGTTGATTGTTTAATGGAAGAGTCCCTTGAATAGAAAGATTAACTTGACATAAGAGTTCACATTTGCTCTTTCAATGTACAATAATCTTACATGCAGTAAGAAAAGTTTAACACCTACTCTACTCCCCTAATTATATGGGTGATGTGTAAATGTGCACATGATAAAAATACATAAATAGTTTACATTTAGGATGGGGACTTAGTTAAGTACTCATAAAGTGTGTTTATGATATTATTGTGATAATTTAGATTAGTTAGTTTTGAAACACAAGATGAATGGTTCAATTGTAAGAATTTTTATTTTCTTTTGTTATTTTTGTAATTAGCATGTAGGGTAGGATTATCTACGAATTTTTGTTATCTCTTGAAAAGTTTGGGTTCTTTGGTTGCCCTGTCATCTTTCAAATGTTTCATAATAGAAGTATAAAAATGCCTATCAAATAAAATACAGTTCTCTTAAGAAAAGCTTGGAACATTTCATTCTTTATTGCTTCAAAGTTAGATGAAATGCATCCTTTTAATTAAACCGTGTCTTTGTTTTCAGAGTAATCATTTGGAATTACAGTTTGACAAATCGCCATATTGGAATGCCTTCCCAGTACCTGAAGACGTTGCAGTGGCACATGGATGGAAGAATTGTAGCCGTCTTGTTGCAATTTCTGAAGGTCAGGGTAAACTAATTGCTTCTCTCAGGTATTATTCTGTGGATCTACATGAGGTTGACCAAAAACTGTCTGTTGTACCTGACAAGGTAAAGCACTCCTCTCTTAAATATGGTTTCCTTTAAAAGGTCTAGTACTTCTATCAAATTTCAATTGAACCTATGAAACAAACTCTGTCTGCTCTTTTGAGAACCAAGTAAACATGTATGGTTTGCCAGGTTATCTCTGTTATACAGGAAGTAAAGGCTTGTGAGCCTGTAAAGATTGATTTTGCCAACAGGAGTGAGGCCTCTCAAACATTGCTTCTTCCCTGGTTTCCTGGAGTACATCAGAAAATTGAATTAGCAGCCAAAGGAGGTTTGCATATTTCATTTGCATGTCTGCTGCTGGCAGTTGTGATATCTTGAGACATTAATGAGTTTTGTCAACCTACATAAACTAATCTTGAATTGGTTTTATCTGGGCAGGCTGTGGTGAAACGCCTAAAGACTACCAGTGGCATTCTTCTGATAGTGGTGTGCTGTCTGTCAGTGCATCTGGTGTGTTTCAAGCGAGGAGACCCGGTAGAGCTATCATAAGAGTGGTAGCAATCGTTGACCTATTGAATTATGACGAGGTACAATTAAAACACAATTAAGTTTGTTTGCTGTTAGTTAGCACAGTTTAGATTATAGTCATTTGATTATTTAATGTTTTTGTTTTGTTGGTCAATGGTAAATCATTAGTACTGTTTTTCCCACTTGGTACATGGCTGTTTCAGTGTTTTAATATTTATGGTTCTTTTTATGTAAATCAATAGTGGTTCTGAACTTTTTGGTATTTTTCTTTTAATGTAAATCAATATTTGTTCTGAAATGTTTTTCTCAGTGCTTATTTTTATTGATGATTGGAATGCTTTCTCAATTCCTCAATCCAATCGATATGTGTAATCCTTTATATTTTACCTACCTTTTAGGTGCAATATCTCTCCCGTCACCTGTGCCTTCCTTCACACTATATCTAAGCTATATCTATGTACACCTGTTATTTGTTCACTTTTTACCCCATAGGGTCTATGTGAAAATTGTATTCTTTTAATTCTCCTTGAGAAGCTACTCTAGAAGAGCATTAAGAGTATTCAGAGTGTTATTGCCAAATAATTTATAATATTTACGTCAATGATTATATGTAGAAGTAATGGGTAGTGTTACAAGTTACAACATATATTGCATGGGGATTGCACATGTGATTTTAATCACAGGATTCAGATTTTTGTAGGTGGCATTGTGATTCTAATTTCCAGCCTTCCAAAGGTTGGGATATTTGTGGAAGTGGCTACTAGTAGCATGGGATGAGAAGTGCCTTGTGTGGTGGATTGTCATGGCTTGGTTCTTTCTTCATGTTGGCATATCTTGGTTGATAGAGGTTTGGGGTTAGGAGATTGTGATTTCAATTTATGCTATGGTTGATGGTGGTGAAGCACGCTTTGGTGCTATGGCATATCGTTGGTGAATGTTGTTTGTGGTTAACCTAGCCTACCACTCATGTATCTCAAGGTCCCTTTTCATTATGACTTTGGCCTATATGATGGATGTATTAGAAGATACCACTTCTATTCTCATGGTATAAAACATTTGTGGCATGCTCCTCATTGACACACATGTGGAGGCAAAGAATTATTATTTTATGTGCTAATGAGCCATCCCCTCATCCATCCATTAATCCTTTTGAATGCCAATTACATTATTATGAGCTTACCCCTTTATCTCATGTGTTCACCCTTTATCTCATGTGTTCAACCATTTGTTTTATTTTATCCATGTGAAAGGGGCTTTGCAAATATATTAAAGAAGGATATATATTATAATATTATTATATGGGGCTTTCTCATATTAAGATCCAAGCTTTATGGAGCCTCTTTCACTTGCATGAGTTAGTCGTATACATGGAAGATTCGAGCCATAAATTATGGGACCTGTTATCGTCCAATTTAGCGGTCTCGCCAAGGTCCTCTCGAGATGCTAGGTGGTACCACAGGACAAAGTGCCAGCTGTCACCTAAACACAATCCCCACTCTTTAGAGCCAACTCGTACTAAAGGGCTATGGGAGGCTTCGCTATCATACACAAGGTACTTCACCCAAAATTAGTAGACGGGTGCCTAGTATCGATGTCTAAGGTGAAGGTATGAGTTAGTAATGGATTTTACTGATCTGGATGAATAAACAAGTTACCAAAAAAAAAATGCAGACCAACAACTAGGACACTCAAACTGAGGGAAATGATTCTCGAGATAGCACAAAGTTGAGTGTTAGATGCTCTTACCAATTTGGAAATGAATACCTTGATCTGAACCTTGGTAAACGATTGTAAATGATCCACAGTATCGCTGTCCTACACTTTCAGACCTGCAAAATAATGAAAAAGTGCGGAAAACCAACAAGCTAAAGGTGCCTTAATGACCACCCATAAGTGGTAGAAATGCACTATATCGACAGATTGAGGGGTGGGAAAGCTATGGCGACTGATTAGTTATAAATAAAACAACCCGACATTAAAAATTTGTTAGTAAAATCAAAGATGGGTCACATTCAACAGGATCGTCAGATGGGTTTTATATTGTTTGACAGAGAGAGTAGAAATCGACAGATTGAGGGGTGGGAAAGCTATGGCAACTGATTAGTTATAAATAAAACAACCCGACATTAAAAATTTGTTAGTAAAATCAAAGATGGGTCACATTCAACAGGATAGTCAGATGGGTTTTATATTGTTTGACCGAGAGAGTAGACTGTGAAATATGCCCTTTTGAGTTGTAGTGTAGCTTGATCTTTGTAGTACTGGGTTGCAGCTCACAGCAGTGTATTCAGTGCCTTTTGTAGGTCCACTATGATATAAAGGGGTATCCTAGAAGACCAATGGATGATAACTGATAAGTCTTAATGGGAAAGGAGTTGAATTACCCATAAGTGGTAGAAATGCACTATATCGACAGATTGAGGGGTGGGAAAGCTATGGCGACTGATTAGTTATAAATAAAACAACCCGACATTAAAAATTTGTTAGTAAAATCAAAGATGGGTCACATTCAACAGGATCGTCAGATGAGTTTTATATTGTTTGACAGAGAGAGTAGAAATCGACAGATTGAGGGGTGGGAAAGCTATGGCAACTGATTAGTTATAAATAAAACAACCCGACATTAAAAATTTGTTAGTAAAATCAAAGATGGGTCACATTCAACAGGATAGTCAGATGGGTTTTATATTGTTTGACCGAGAGAGTAGACTGTGAAATATGCCCTTTTGAGTTGTAGTGTAGCTTGATCTTTGTAGTACTGGGTTGCAGCTCACAGCAGTGTATTCAGTGCCTTTTGTAGGTCCACTATGATATAAAGGGGTATCCTAGAAGACCAATGGATGATAACTGATAAGTCTTAATGGGAAAGGAGTTGAATTACCATCTATCTGACAGGCCTTGCCTGTTTGAGGAGTTGGAGATGAAGGACAACATTTTTGGGGTAGTCTTGACAGATTCTGTTTGGGACGACCTTCAGAAATAAATTATATTAATATCTAGTGGATTCAGCCTTTAGGAAAGATGTTAGATTGTTTGTAGGTTGGAGCTAAAGCTGATAAGCTGGATCTCCTTGCTTATTTTTTGAGTGAGGAGCTCTAGGTAGTAAGTCACTGGCTCTCTAATGTGTTACTAAACGTA